>PVJX010038082.1:0-16562 GCA_004027295.1 Dolichotis patagonum
GGGATATATAGGAATTCAGGAAATTTTTCCACCTTTCCAAAATTTTTAGACATCCTGAGTTTTCCAAACCATTTTCATGCTTCCACTCTCGCCCTGCTTCTACCTGTTCTCAATGTTGCAATCAGGGTAACCCTTTTACATCATAAATTATATTTGTTGTATGAAATATTAGCAAAAGAAATCTTTTTATGTGTACCATATAACATGGAAAGCACAGTCATATTACTGATCTCATGAAAGTGTGACAACAGATTTGCAAAAGAAGCCAGCATTTGTTTTAAAAGTTAATGATTAGCTTACTAGTGTATACTTAGAGGTCGAAAATACATGAATTTATCTTAGGTCAAGTAATTATATTCTATGTTAACTTTGCTCATTTTCATTTTATCTTTTCTAGATAAGAAAAGTAAAATGGTGAACTGAATTAGATCAGTAATGTAATTCATAGTAAAATATTTTGTACAGTTTTTTCATTTACTGATACTTACATTGAAGGGTTTTCTTTCCACTGAAGATAAAATATGACAATAATGTGAGTGTGATTATAAATTAAGTTGCATATACAAAATTTGAAGTTGAAATTGTTTTTGTAATGCCAATAATGTACAGATTTCTGTGGAATACAGCATTATAGAAAAGCAATAATTTACTATGTCAAGAAGTGTATATAGTGTGGAATACACTTGTATAACTTGGCAGTATATATATATATATATATATATATATATATATATATATAAGTTATTAGTGTATTAAAAATATGGTCCTATTCCACCAATTCAAGATGGAACTATAATTGTCTAAAGTGCAAATATATATTAAAACAATAACTGAACTTAACTTCAAAATATTTGTGACATTGGTAATGTTAAAAAAAGCAAAGAAAAACTTTTGCATGTGAGAAGTTGTCATTTGTGTTTTTGCTATCCAAAATTTAGAAATATCTCAGCCTTTTAAGAATTACTTTATATAAATCTATCTCCTTCCCTCATGTTGAATTAATTTTGCAAATGAATTCCAAACTTTTGTTTATATTTTATCTAAAGTCAATTTAGAATTTATGATGAAACTATTCAATTATTAGAGTAACACATGTTATTTAAAATTAATAGAATTGCAAGTAATGATAACAAAGATTCCAAAAATAGTATTGAAATTTATTCTACAGGTATAAAAGGACAGATAGAAATTAAGCTCTACATATTGTTCTAATTTTTAAATGCTAAAATTGTGGCTTATTCTGTCTCAAACTGTGTAAGAAGTCATTTTATGGACTGCTACATTTATATTCAAACCACAAAGATTTGAAATTGAGAGTGCAAAGGATTTTTAGTGTATAAAACTATTAAAAGTATCATAAAAAAGGCATGAGTCTTATAAAATTATTTGCCAAAGACTGTACACTGAAGAAAAAGAAGAGTGCTCATATAAAACCATTTGGATATAAGTACTTGTGCATTTTAATACAAAATATAACTAAACATGTCCTTCATTCAGCAGAATGTGTTCCGATGAATATTAGGTATGTCAATATTTGTAGCAAAAATATTTTCAGAGAAAACATACTGTACAACAATGATTCTTAAACTTTCTAGTCTCATAGCACTTTTTACTCCAAAAATTACCTAATCTTCCAAAGTATTTTTGTTTAAGTATGTTGTATTATTGATATTTAAAAAAAATTAAGATCCAAAAAATTCAAATTTAATTATTTATTTTAAATAGTAACCCATTTTGTTAATACCAGTATTTCAACCTAAAAATTGTGTAGTTTCATAGGAAGAGTTTACAATTTTAAGGATGGCACATTTTTACACTTTAAAAAGTGTGTAACATATCTTATTTAATAGAGAGCTCTTCGATTGTCATATCTACAACTATGTTAAGTCTTTTGTGGAAATAACATGTCAGGAAGACAGAGTAAAACTCTCCCCTATGTTCATGAGAGAAAAATAAATAAGAACAATGCCAGTTATATATGCTTTTATACTTAAATAAATAATGTATTTATATACATAGCAATTATAAAAGTAATAAATATAAAAATACATTTTAAATTATATATATATATATATATATATATATATATATATATAGTGTGTAAAATTTCAACTCCATTCAACTCCATGGTCAGATATATATATCTGAAGTAATCATGTGAATAAACAATTTAAGTCCCCCAGTGGACTTTGGGCCTCATTATGACTGTTGTTTTCTTCAGGGAGAATCCGTTAAAGTTGTAAAGAATTTCATCAACAAAACTAAAATCTTTAAAATCACTGTAGCAATTTTACAATAGTAATATATGGAACTTAATTTTTAGCATCAATTATATTAGACAAAATTATGACTAAGAAATTGATGAAAGCATGAAGTTTATACCAATTATAGTTCAGGTTATATAATTCCAATATTCAGATACTTAATATAAAATATCAATATAATAGATGTGATAAATACATCATTTTTATAGATTTTTTGATGCACATTCTAAAATTAAACATGCATCCTCACCAAAAAAAAGAACATTTGTGTGATTTGTTATTATTCATCAATGTTTTACACATAAATGGAAAGTTTGGATGTAACTTTTCTATAGATAAGCACCGCTGTTTTCTTGCAGGTCATTTGTGATGTCCCTAAGTCAAGGCCTTATGGATCACAGTTTTAATCAATAATAGATTCTAAATTGTATATTCATCACATACTGAATAGAATTATAGGATTTGTTCATGCTTTTAAAGAATCCTTCCCCATCAAAACAATACCACTTTTTCTTTTTCACCTGTAGTAATTTTAGTCTATATTTTAGTTCTCTTAATATTAACATCCTTGTCCAAGAATAGATTTTAGGTTTCATATACAGCATATCATTTAAGCAAATATTCATTTTTCAGTGCACACAAAACACCAGTCAAGATAGCACTAATCATAATAATCTAAATTCTCTCCATGTGTCTGATGTGATCCATTTGATGGCCATGCAATTTTTGTATGTAGATTTTTTATCATATCCTGCAGATAAACGTAGCTCATTTGAATAACATACTTTCTTCTACTGATACTATGGTGCTATTTCAATCCCCAGGATCAGTCATTATATCCTTTTGATTCTTTCTCATCTGTCATCTGTAACTAAGTTCAAAGTCTTGTCATCTATCCCCTAGAGTAGTTCACATGATTTCCCAAGTTTCTTTCTCATTTATTATTTTAGCTTTGTAAGGTTCATTTTATAAATTATAAGCATAGAAATGTTTGTAAAAGGGAAATTTGTGCACAACTCTCCTTTCCGAACACTTGGTGGATCCTTTTGCTGGACTATGGTCTCTTCTCCATACACTTTCTGATCTAGCCTTGAGGTGAGCAGATTTCTTATGTTTTTCTAAGAATGTTGCCTTAATCTGAAACACCTGTCTCTCAGTAATGTCATCTGGAAAATTTCTGCTCAACTTTCAAACCTTACTTCTAAGTCCTTCTCCAATTCGCTTTGACACTGTGAGGTCTTTGCCCTTTAACATTTGCATAGTGCATTCTGCATTGTTTGCTCAGAGCACTTTTCACTTCACATAGAAATTGTTATTGTAAGTGGAGAGCACACTGAACTGCAAAAAGTAGTTGCAATATGTTATATATTTTCGTTCATTAACTTGATTCTCACGGTAAGCAAATCAGGTAAGTGCTTTGAGTGACCTCATTTTGCAGGTAAAGAAACAGGGTCAGGAAGGAGCATGGCAGAGTTGAAAGGGCAGCAGTTCACTACTCTGTGATTTGGAAACCAGACACTGGAAAAGAACAGCTAAGAATAAGAGAGAGAATTAGACTCCTTGGAATCAGGAAAGAATTCACAGGAACATGAAAAGCCACAGGGAAGTTGAAGAAATGGATTGCAGCACAGAGAAGGAAACAAGCCAGTGTAGACAGTGTTTCCACTGCTCCTTGCTGGAGCCTTGTGGGAAAAGAGCCTGACTGCTGTTGGCCCCAGGGCTCCAGGCACTAGGCTGGCATTTGCTTTTACAGGGACACTGAGGTTTTACTCTGAGGACAGACGGAGTCCACTACCACCTCTTCTGTTTAGTATAGTTCTTGAAACACTAGTGAGAGCTCTGAGGCAAAAGAAGGAAATAAAAAGGAACATATGGAGAAGGGGAAGAACTTAAATTATCATTATTTGCAGATGATGTGATCCTCTTCATAAAGACCAAAAAATTTACCAAAGGCTCCCAGAGTTGATAGTCAAAATCAGTATCACAACAGGATACAAAGTTAACAAACAAAAGTCAATAGCGTTTCTATACACCAATAAAAACCACACCAAGAAAGAAATTGGGGGGAAATACCTTCATAATAGCATCAAGAAAAGTGAAATACTTAGAAATACCAAAAAACTGAAAGATAAAATACAGCTCAAAGCTGTATTTTTCACTGTCATATAATGCTACCTCTTCCATCAAAATATAAATTCTTGACAACAGGAATAAAGCATCTATTTCAAATAATAATAATAAAATAAGAACTAGAGTACTCTGTAAAAGGGAATTAAGGGGGACACAATAGTCTCAGTTGTACTTTTGTGCTATTTTTTAATTTCATATATTAGAAAAGTGGGTAAATCTTGTTCTTCTTGGTCTGGTTTATTTCACTCACCATGATGATTTCCAGTTCCATCTGTTTTGTTGCAAATTATATAATTTCATTCTTTTTGGCCAAATAATATATATTGTGTATATATTTTCTTTATCCATTCATCCATACAATACCCTAGTTGATTCTACAACTTGGGTATTGTAAATTGTGACATAACACACATGTCTATTCCAGTATTGCTACGTTATGCTGATATCAGTTTTCAAAAGCTGTATTTTTCACTGTCATATAATGCTACCTCTTCCATCAAAATATAAATTCTTGACAACAGGAATAAAGCATCTATTTCAAACTCTAGACCAAACACAATACTTGGTATGTGATGTGTAATTTATAATAAAATATTCAAGTAAATGTATGTTAGTTAATAAATCATGTTAAAATATATGCTTTGAATAATTTTTTACTACATATAATTTATTAAGTAGACTAAAATTCCTATGGTAAGTGTCACATACCTCTAAATCTTAATTTTATTCTGTCAGCTTTACTTGGAAATTTTGTTAAGGGAATGGTGTTCAGAACTCTTCAGGTTTTCTGTGTTAAGATTGTTAAGTGTTAAGTAATCATTTTTTTCTAACAAAATTAACAAGATGAGAGGATCTACTGCTCACTAACTACTCTTAAGCATACAATTTTGTATCTTGGGAGAAATATCCAGAATGTTTGAGTATATTTTTGAGTTTCTGGAGGTGTTTATAAAACTGATGATCTGGAGTCAGCAATATGAAATCAATTGAAACACAAGTGCTATTTCATATTTTGATTTTTAAAAATGCATTTTCAACAAGTATTTGTGAATCTGTTTTATAAGCAGGCATCTAGGAAAGACTCAAATGGTTCTAGTCTCCTATTTTTTTAGGACTACTAACATGTAACAAGTGCTTTCATACAGAATCTACTGTATAAAATATGATATCAAGGTCTGAAATGTTAAGATGTTGAAAAGAAAGTAGGAGTTCTAAAGAGAAAAAAGCCTTTCTTTAGTGGAAAGTGTGATCTAAGAACTAAAAGCTTAATTTTTAGCAGGTGGAGGGTTGGGAATAATACTCTAAGCTCACTCTACACACAGTGGTAGAGAAGAAAAAACGCAGAGCAAATTTGGGACATGCAGAGCAAAACAGTGTGATTCAAATGTAGTTTAAATGAGAAGAAATTTGTAAAAAATAAATATTTAACCTTAGAAACACTTGAAGACAGAAAAACTGTGTCAAGTTAACTTTCACATTCTGGGAAAGTGAATATTTTTGTTAATTTTATAATTACATGTGTTTTATTATATATAGGAAGAACTTAGCTACTCTCTTTTCTCTGGGACACAATGCCTAATACCTACAAATTCTAGGAGGAAATGTTTATTATAGGTCACAGTTTGTGGAAGTTTCACTCTACAGTCAGCTATCTCCAAGACAAGGCAACATGGCAAAAGCATGGCAGAGGAGAAAAAGCTCATGACGTGGCAGGCAGGAAGTGTCAAGGGATCAAGGAAGGAGGAGAAAGATATACTCTACCAGGCCATACTCATAGCAACCCACCTTTTCTTACCAGGCTTTTTCTGTCAACATTACACCCAGCTATAAACTTACCAGTAAACTAATCCACTGATGAATATCATTCCCCCATCATCCATTCACTTTCCCACAGTCCCACATATGAATGCATGAAGCTTTGGAGAGCATCTGGTTATCAACCATAACATCCTGTCTCTCACCCACCAAAGCCTCATGCAAATTCCTTTATGCAAAATGCATTTCGTTCATTTGTAAGAGTTGCCAAAGTCCTACCAATTTCAGCATGACATTCTGATCTGAAAGTCATCTGTAAGGAAAGAAATTTAAATACTTCCAGCATACAATGGCATGGGATAAACTTTGCAACACTGAAGGGGAAAAATATGGAGGTAGAATAGAATGGGACCAAAGCCAGACCAAAATCCACCAAGGCAAACATTATATTCCATAGTTCTGTGTCCAGCACGCAGGACAATCTGTGGCAAGATGTGAACTCCAAAGAGCTTCGGTGGTCTCGCCCCTAATATCACTGGCAGTTATTGTAGCCTTCATTATCTTGCTCATGGGCTAAATTTGCTTACTTCTTCTGGCATTTCTCCTTGGCTTCTCCAGTTTTCTGGGGTCTTCACTGCACTTTCAGCTTCACACTCATAACTTGACAGTCTGCCTTCTCAGGGGCACATTTTCTTGGTCTCCAACCCTTCTTCTGAAGTCTGGATGGAATTTTTCCTGGCCCCACAACTCTGACATTTTCTATATGTGTAACAGCATCACCACATGGATGATGCCAAGGTCCACTCCAAACTAGAGTAATAAATAGCTGAGCCCTTCTACATCTTATGGGTGGTTGCAGAAGCTTCTAATTTCCTGGATGGCTAAGCGTGATGAACTGAACCTGAGTAACAAATTCTCATTCTCTAGGCTGCTATGTCCTATAGTATGGTGATTTTAGTCTCTCTTCTCAAAGCAGTCTTTCACCTTCTGATTTTCAGTCTTTGAAGAGTGAATTTCTACTGGTTCCTGTGATACCATCAGTTCATCTTTTATATTGTCCTATTCCAAAGTGCTTGCCTTTTGGTAATGCTAATCTCTTTAGCAACCAAGATCTCACTTTGTCAATCTTTGCATACCAAATGATTTTCTGGCACTTCATTTCTGGCCAAATTCAAAACGTTTTAAATAATTTTTCTGGGCCATTTGTTCTTCATTCTCAAGATAGGACTAGCTAAACCCCCAACAGTAACCATTCCATCACCTCAGCATTAGACTGCCATCAAATTTCTTCCACCAGATTAGGTAGTCCATTGCCCATAAACATAATACTTAAAGACAGCTGCTGTTTCTAGCTCTATAAAAATATTTCAAAGCTACTAGTTTAATATACAATGAGATAACGTGAAAGTTTTGGGAATTACAGCTTAGTGTAAACTTGTTCAAAATTTTTTTAGAAAATTAGTATTGGAAAGTATCTTCATGTATTTTATTATTTTGGAAAGTAAAATCGATTAAAAAGTCCTTTCCATTCCACCTATTAAGATTCATCCTTCAGCCTTTTCTATTAAGATTCATCCTTCAGCCTTTTCTATTGCGACCTTACTATTCATCTGTGCTCACTGGCAGTCACTGCACTGTGCTAGGCTTCTAATTGGAAGAGATATTAGAGGAAACAGACTGACCTCTCTCAATGGGGTAATATCCACCAGGTGACCATAAGAACAGAAAGGAGAGTGATGAAAGCCATGCTATCTGATATAGTAGCTCTGGCTACAAATGGCTAATTAAATTAAATTTCACAGTACTTAGCTGTGCTCAGTAGTTACAGATACCAGACAACTCTGAAGTATCTTTTGCAACATTAAACATTCAATTATGTAGTTCTGTGTCTAGCTATGAATTCATATCATTTTCTTTCTCTGTATAAGGGCATTTTGTGTTGTACTTATAAGAATGATCATGCATCATTTCCCAGAGTTCTATTGGATGATAGTAGAGTCAAATGTTAGATGACTATGTCACTAAGTTATTAGTCTTTAATCAAGTATGTTTCCTCTCTGGGTCTCATTTTTTCATTATAGAAAACATTGTAATAAAAGTTATATCCTCAATTTATTTACCTTAGGGACAAAATGAGGAAATATTAACTGTTTTGTTTGTTTTTTGGCTATTCAGAAGATTGAAAGTAGGTCCTTCACACTGAGTTAAGTTCCTAGCCATTCTTACTTTATTTTGAGACTGGGCCTTGTTAAGTTTGAGTGTCAAGCTTGTCTCAGACTTGTATCCTTCCTGCTTAAGTTTACCAGAAGCTGGGACTATAGGTGTGTGCCACGATTACAGCTTAAGTAAAAGCATTTCTAACATTGTGCTAACGAGCTCTAAAAAAGTGTCAGACGTCACTGCGGCATTTTGGGGGAATATCAATCAGTTGACTGATGGCACAGTTTTGAATCTGCACTGATATCCTAGTAGATCACAGTCCCAGGCACATGAAGCATTTTTACCACTGTAAATGTGGAGAGTACCCAAATTTTTGTGCTTTCTTTACTGTTCAGTTGGGAAGAGAAAACATTTTACCTAAACTATGGATTTAAACTTAACACTGAATAAAATCACCAAAAGATGCCCAGAATGTGAACTAACTCTAATAAAAGATGAATGGCAGACTGATTACCATTTTGAATAGTAACTTTGTCTATACCATTAATGATCTGAAAGACTGAATTAAACATAAAGCATAATATGTTCAGAGGTGTTAACAGAAGCCCTTACTGCATTCTATGGTTGGAGGACATACACATTTAAGTGAAATACTTCTGAAATCTTGTAAGGCAGGATACCATGATATAAAGGTTATATGTAAATGCTTGCTGAAATGTCTTTAAGGGCATAAAACACTGAATTATATATTTCTATGCCTATGAATTGATATCATTTTCTTTTTCTATAAAATGACGTTTCAGATTGTTTTTTCTAAATTGTGTGACTCAGCAGCACAGATATTGAGATCAACTTTCTAACTTACGCAAAGCTGATAATGAGGATGCTGAGGGGACATATTATTTGATAGGAGCTGGCTGAGAGGTATTTACTTAGAATCTGGGATACTCCCTCCCCCCCTATAGTAGTGCTCAAGCCAAAGGCATAGAAAATAGATGAGAGCACAGGCTCACGTAGTTTCGTGGTTTGGAAGAGATCAAGTTGTGAGACTTTAAGGAACCCTCAGAATGTATGTATTCATCTTGTATTTCTTCTCAACATATCTCTTTGTAGTTCTTCTAAGGAAAAATATGATAAAGTGAGCTTGTACAATTCAAAGAAATAAGTTAACCATTCTGAAGGTCTTGTTTTATAAACCTATTTCCTGCCAAATTTTAGCTACAGATTTTTTTCTACTGGTAGACTTATTCACAAATATGTATGTGTTTGTTTACCAGAGTGAATGCATTTTAAAGGTGGAATACTGATGTCTGTGTTTTGATTCCCTCCTCTTTCTCATAGCCCTCAATGATAAACAATAAACTCAGGATTCTTACAAACTGCAAAGTACTGTAATGGGCTGTAATGAAATTTTACAAGAAATTTTATTTTTTGACCTTTAGAGCAGGACAAGAAAAAATGATTCCAAACCTAATTGCTTTCCTTGATCCCTATTTTATCTATTACTCTATAGACACTTTAGCATTACAGAAAGTTTGAGAAATACAGAAAAAGTCATCTATAGTATCCATGCTCAAAACTAGTGCTTATTATATATTTTTGTATATTAATGTTACAAGATACTTTGCAGATAAAAATAATTATGATAAAAGGAAACAGGTATCTATTTCTTTTGTTTCCTCATATAAGAAATAGAAATGGTAGCCCAAAGTAGGTGATAAGTCATTCTGATTCACAATGTATGATAAAAAATTGTAAGTTTTTAATTTTTTAAAAAGAATATTACAGTAAAGGATATATTACCATTACTCTCCCTCAAAATATTAAACCTCAATTCAAACATACTTGTCTCATAGTTTTGCTACCATCTGAAACAGTGCGAGAAGTCCTCTTTTCTGAATGTGGTGCTGTTATGGTTGCCCCAATGTCCTAAGTTGATTAAACATATTGACCTTTGTAGTAATAAAAGTCACATAGTATCAAATCCAGTGAATACGGTGGATGAGGATACACCAAAATATATTTACGAGTCTACCTTTTTGTTTCATGGCATGCAGTAGCATTGTGTTTTTAGCACACACTTATTCCTTTGTTCTGGATACTTTCTAAGCCATAGCAAGAAAATTAAAGTAAGTGTATTCAAACCCAGGGCAAGGACATTAAAGGGAATTAATGGCATGTGTCTTAGATGTTTTTATTTGTATGTTTGCTGTATATTTTGATTGCATCTCACTTTTTTTCTAAAAAAGTATCTGCATTTCTGATTTCCTCTAAATATACACATTGATAGGAAAGTAGAAATTCTGATAGCTTCTCAACACTTGTGACTTTCCATATTAAAAAAAATCCTCTCCTTTCTTAATCATCTCTTTCCTACCTACTATGGAATTTAGAGGAGTGGGATGACTTGTAAACTGCTGATAGATATTTTTCCACATAATTTGGGTATGAATTTTGCACTAGATCATTACTGTATCCAGTATTCATTGAGTGCATGCCACAGGCCATTTATTGTACAACTCACAGGAAACAAAATGGCTAGAGGGAAGAACTGCTCTTGCACAGTATCCTGCCTTCTGAGAGACAGATTATCAGACAATTTCTGTTCAGCAACCAGTGCTTGATGCAGTGATAGTATTTCTACTCTTCAAAGAACTAAATGGACACTTTAAAGTCAAGGAGGTGAGAAAAGGATTTGATAAAGAAATCTGGAAAATATACACGAAATTCTCTAGGAAGTAGTAAAGTTTGGTGTCCCTTCAGAAGAGAGGACAAAGTATGAGAAGAGACAAAAGCAAGAACTGCGATGAATTACATTGGTGATTGTGTGTATATTGGTGTGTGTGTGTGTGTGTGTGTGCATATGTTGAGAAGATTTTGATAAGAGCTAACTATTGAAAAGTTGGCAGGGCATAACTACAAATATCCTGCCTTGGAACCTAGACTCCCTTTGTTAGAGAGCTATGCAAAGGAAGCAGAAAGACAAAATAAGGTAGAAGGGAAATGGAAGGCAGAACTAAAGTTGCCTTTTAGAAAGATCACTCAACTCACATTATTATTCTTAAAAGTTATTTAGTTCATTGATCACTCCTTTGTGGTTTGTGAACAGTGTTAGAAACATCAATATAGAACAGATACAATTAAATACATTGGTTGAACTCCTTGCTTGAGGAAAGTTGAGGTGGCACTTGCTTTCTAGACAATATATAAATACAAACTGCTCACATACAGACATGTACGCAGAGATCTATGCAGAATCAGTTATAATGGCATTCATTTATTAAGCACCTATTATATGCCAGTAATGGTATATAAAATATATTTAGCTTTAAATTATTTTATTCTACAGTTATTATTTATAACTCATAAAAGAAAAAAACTGACTCAAAATGGGTCAGCAATTCACCATTATAGCCTCCCTATTAAACATGACAGGATCTTTTTTTTAATCAAAAACTCATTTTACATCTACTACATTATACATCTTCTCCAGTTAAGTGTTGACCCAAGAAAAATAACATGAAGTGTTAACTGAGTCTAGAAATAGCAGAAAAACAAAACAAAACACCAGTAATAGTCAGCTCAGCTTTTATATCCTAATAGATAAGGAGTTTGATTGATGAACTAAATAACTTTTCATCTAGCTTTCAGCCTTGGTTTTGTACTGGCAGTGATGGTACTAAATTCTTGTAACATCATCTATATGTAGTTTGGTATACTTTTATGTATTAGACTCAATTAGGGAAAACTACTCTTTTTCATTTACAATGCTATATTTGTGTTCTAAAAAATTCTGGCACGTGATAATATGGTAATTCAAATATAAACTACATTGTTGATTGAAAAAAGATAAGTTACTCCTGGCTTCATACCTGTTGTTTAGACTCACACTTGATCTTGGTCAGATTTGTGAGATTAAAATTCTGTTCGCTGTTCATAATGGAGCCTATTTTGCTATAAAACAATTTTTTTGGTGGTGTAGTGCGGATCCTCCATGACCAGTTGCTAATGAGGAACAGAAGATCATGAGGCAGCCAGAACCTCAGCATTAGTGGTCTTAGTCTTAGTCTTAGTAGTAACTGTGTTCTTCCATACACTATAATAGCAAATTAGAGTTTTTGTCACACCAGGAAAAGACACGATTTGGAGCTGTCTGTAGTTCCTGATAACTTTTCATAGGATTTATATAATTGTTAATATTGTGTTTCCACTTGACTTTCTAACAATGGAATTGCCCATGCCAAAAGATCTTAGTTTGTAAATACTTGTCTTTTTATGCTTCATTTGTAACTTATTTTTTAGATCTGTGTTTTCTTATCACTAATACACTTATTGTGTACAATGGTATTTTTAAGTAACAGAATACAAAGAAAAAAGCTTTCTTCAGAGACTATCACTGATTTTCTCTATTTTGCTTTGTTTTGTTTTTAATTTTTTCTCTATACTTGTATGGAACATACACAGACACATATACACACATCTTTCAGGCATATATCTCTTAACAGACTTCTTTTATAGTTTTATTTGTTTTGAAAAAAATTAAAAGAAAACAAAATAATAAGAACAAAATAAGAAACATGTTATAGGATTTCAAAACAAGATGATAGAAAATTAATAATGATCACTATATTGCACATTGTTATCCTGGAAATAGTTGCTCAGATTATAGAATACAGCTATGCAAAACAAATCAAACAATATAAGCACTCACAGTTTCTTTTTATGACCTAATAGAATAAGTAGTACAATGCTCATAAATGAAATAAGTCAGACTCACTTGTGTAAACAGTGCATTGTCTCCCTCATGTAAGAAACTGAAAGAGTAAGATCCAAAAGTTACAATAGATGTTGTAAAAGAGAAAGAAATTGCTCAAAAGAAAAGAACAACTGGGGATGTGGAAAAAGAGAAAAGAAGGAAAGGGGGAAAATGCAACTCATAAGACAGCTAAGATAAGTGTACTACTAATTCTATTAGTTCATGAACAGAATTCTTTTATAAATACTTCCAGTTGTCTGATTTTTTAATATTGAAATATTTTAAAGTGTTGTTTAGTATACATTTGTTATATATAGTTGTCATACACACTTTTAGAGAATGAAATACATACTTCATCATGATCATTTTTCCCCCCCTGCCTACTTCCTCCCCTACCCTTTTGTCTTCCTCCTTCCCATGATTCCCTTTCATCTCCAAGGTTCTACTGCCTTGTTTATTAACATGACTGCTTTATTTTATTCTTTAAGTTATTTATATTTTGGTTAAGTCAAAGAAACAAGTTTTAACCGTCTGTGACGGAATTATTTCACTAAGTACTATTGTCTCAAGATCCATCCATTTTCTTACAAATTACTCAAATTTATTGTTCTTTATGGCTGAGTAGTACTCCATTGTATACATATACTAACTTATCTTTATTTATGCATTTGTTGAAGAGCATATAGGCCTATAGAAATGGGTATACAATATCACTGTAATATCATGATTTGAGCTCTTTTAGGAGAATACACAGGAGAGATTACAGATTGGTCAAAGAAAATTTCTATTTTTAATTTTTCAAGGAATTTCCTCCTAATTTCTAAAGTGGTTGTAATAGCTTGTATTTCTACCAACAGTGTAGAAAGGTTCCTTTTTCCCCACAAACTTACCAGCATTAGTTGTTTCTTGAGTTCTCAATAATAGCCTTTCTTACTGGAGTAAGGCGGAACCTCAGTTCTATTTTGATTTGCATTTCTTTCAATTTGTAGAAGTTTCAGTCCTTTTATGGTCTGCTGACTCCAAGACCACATGACAGAAGAGCACCTTTCACAAGTCATATGAGTATACAAACCTTTTGGGAGACATCTGGATAGGAACCAAACAAATAAACAAAAACCTACAATTAAGCCAAGAGTAACTTATTTTTTTTAATCAGCAATACAGCATAGATTTAATTGGGTGACTGAATGATCATTTGCTAGACTTTTGTTAAACACAGGTATAACATTATAAATGAGAAAGAGTAGTATTCCCTAATTCAGTCTAACACATGAAAGATTACATATTGGTCATAGTGATACACACATAACTTTCAATATCTATAATATTGTTTATGATGATTATGAACTTAATTTGTGGGTTTATATACTTGGTCAGCTTTATGCTATTTTAAAAATATTAATCTGAGTATCTTTTTAGGTAACCCTTTTCAGACATCCATAGTAATGTTAAAAGGAGTTTATTTTAAAGGTTTCCTTAAGTTTGGCTTTAACTTTCTTTAAAAGAAAGTCTGAGTCATATTTTTATGTATGAAAACTTGAAATAACTAGCTTTTGCTTCATAATGTATCCATGTTTCAGTACCTGAGGCTCAACCATTAATCTGGTCATTTACTTGAAGTGTTTTTTCTTTTTTTAAAAACATTTTTAAATTTTATTTAAAGAGAAGAAAGAAAAAACAAAACAAAACAAAACAAAACAAAACAGAATAAAGGGTAGCAACAGTACAGAATTCCAAGGAAAAAAGGAAAAGAACAACAACAAAAAAACCTAGGAGATTATTACTTGACAAATTACATACTGACTTCTTGGAAATAGTTGTTCAAATTATTAAGTTAAAACATGTAAAATAGACATTTAAACAGTGAGTCTGTTAACAGTTCTGTTCCATGATCTAACAAAAAAACCCCAGCAATATGGTCATCTATCTTACCCACTCAAATATATATTCAATTATATCAAAAGGGTAAAATTAAACACAACAAAAGAGAACAAAAGCAGATAACAAGAAAGTAATGTAAGGGACATAAATTCCAAAACTAGACAATTGGAGATATTCACTCTCTATCGTATTGACTCTTGTTTTCTTCCAAACAGCTGTCCATATTGTCACATTCAGGGACTTCACATGAAACAACATAGTATGGAATTGATCTGAGCAGGACAAGGAGGGCGTTTCAGGTCTTCAAGACCAGACAATGGGGAAGCCAAGAATGGCTGTCATAGTGTCTCTCATTCTTCTAAAAACAGCTGTCCATACCTTCATGTGTGTTGAACTTAAACAAAACAAAACAAGCTAAAATCACTTTGAACAAAAAATGATAATTTTGCTGGATTACACATCATGACATTATGGAATCAGCACTGGGTCCTGTAGTGTCTCTTTTTCTTCAAAGTAGTTGTTCATTTCAACATGTGTTATATAGTTGGTTCTTGTAAACTGTTTATAAGCTCTACACATGCATGAGTCTCTAAAGGTATATCTATCCTTTATGTATTAGAGGTAAAAACAAAACAAAGCAAGATAAAACAAAACAATTCCTAGAAAAGCATGAAGCAAAAAGGTCATATATAACCACAAAACAAGGTGATCTACAATGGTTACCATGATGTCTCAGCAGTATATAACAATATTAATAAAAACAAAGCATTGGAGACATTATAAGACTTCAAAAGCAAGTAATAATCAAACCAGAGTGGGTATCTTAATGAATCTTGTCAACTACAGTGTAGTTGCCTATACTCTTAGACTTGACGCTATCAATCATAGCAGATTTAAATAAAATCAGTCAATATAAATTAGCAGTCTAACAACCCAGATTCAAATAAGATCAGTCATAATAAGATAGTATAAGTTATAAAGGGCTCCTGGTTAAGTTGATAGGAAATTAAGGATGATTGCCATATTATGTCCTCTTATTTTTGGGATAGCTGACCTTGTCCTTGAGTCTAGTGTAAGTAGACAAACTGGAACAGCACGTAATCCATACAAGCAGAGTGATGAGAATAATGTAAATTGTAAATCTTGTTAGCCATTTAACAATATCCTCTGCCTCCCTTTTTTAGACAATTCCTCCGCTTTCGCTCCTATGGGGTGCACTGCTTGTTTTGGGTCCCACTGCCTCCCTATATAGAGCAGCTCAATGGACCCTATCTCCTGATCTACTCTGCCTGTGTTTCTCTCTGTTAGTATTTCAAGGCCATCTATACTAGATATTACAGCCAATTTTCTCTGCCTTATTTCTGCTATTCTGTTTTTCTGCCATTGGTTGTCTATTTTTCTGTTCCACTCTACTGTCTGCCCCATTCACTGAGGCCTCTCTGCCATTGTTCCTGAAATGCTCATATTCTTGTTCTCTCTCTCTCTAAAATGTCCTTCAGTATTTTTTTAGGGTTGGATTGGGGTCACAAATTCTCCAAGTTCCTCTTTGTCATGGAAGCATCTTGTTTCTCCATTAATTTCTAGAGAGAATTTTGCAGGATACATCAATCTGGGCT
>PVJX010038083.1:0-16537 GCA_004027295.1 Dolichotis patagonum
AAAAAATGTTCATCATCATTAGTCATTAGAGAAATGCAAATTAAAACTACACTGAGATTCCATCTCACCCCAGAAAGAATGGCCAGGATAGAAAAAACTACCAACAACAAGTGCTGGAGAGGCTGTGGGGAAAAAGGAACTCTTCTGCACTGTTGGTGGGAGTGTAGACTGGTGCAACCACTGTGGAGGTCAGTCTGGAGATTCCTCAAAAAGCTGGGTTTGGAAGTCCTATTTGACCCAGCTATTCCACTTCTAGGCATATTCCCAGAAGATCTGAAGACATCATGCCACAGTGATATATGTGACCCATGTTTATAGCAGCACAATTTGTAATAGCCAGATCTTGGAAACAACCTAAGTGCCCATCAACTGAGGAATGGATTAAAAAATTGTGGTATTTTTATACAATGGAGTACTACTCAGCTATAAAGAATGAACACATTGAGATATTTATAAATAAATGGACATGACTTGAGACCATACTCATAAGTGAAATAAACCAGACTCATATGTGTAAATACCGTATAGTCTCCCTAGTATGAGAGTTGATAAGAGTATATAAGATTTTATGGTAATCGTGATTTGCCATTTCATTGCTTTGAAGACTTTCAATGTTTTTATTCATCAGTTGGAATGGTTTTATTCTGTTTTGTTTGACTTTATTATGTGTGATGGTATGAACAGCTGTTTTGAAGAAAACAAAACATTATGGCAGCCATTGCTGATTTAATAGTGTCTTCCTTAGAAGTCCTACCATGCTTCTACTCTGCTATTACCATCGATTCTATCATGTTGTGTCTTATTGGAATTTTAATATATGTGATAGTATAAACAAATCTTTTTATTCAAAATGACATATTATAGTAGCCAGTGATCATAGTTATTTGGTTCAGAATGTCCTGTAATTTTTCATTCTCTTGAATGGTTTTATACTATTGTGTTATGTTTGATAATATTGTATCTGAAACTATGCTCAACTATAGCAGAGAAAGAGATATTTTGACAGCTACTGTTAATGTCCAGTTGTCTTATTGTAAAGTGTTGTGTTGCTTATGTTGTTCTGTTCTGATCTGCTTTGTTCTGCCCTCTTTTGTTTTATTCTCTTCAAAATAAAAAAATTGATCTGCAAAAAAGAAATAAAAAATTTTTATATACAACAAATTATTTTTTAAAAATATAAAAATAACATCTGTCACTTCTGTCATGCTGACAATCTGGCGTATACATACATGCAGGAGTTCCTATTTAGTTATCTAGACAGCTTGTGTAATTTAGTATAATGAACACAATGCCACTGAGTTCACTGACAGAAGAGATGTGTATTCAAACTATTTCATATACTAAATACTGCAATAGTCTCTGCATGTATAAATGCCACTTACAATAATGTTTGTCCTACTTGATTAAAAGTACATTTTAAGTAAGCTAATATTAACTGCATTAAAACCCATGATTCAGGAATATGGCCTTTGTCTTGGTTACTTTTCTCTCATTGTTGAGACAAAATACCTGATGCTCAAAATAAAGGAAGGAAAGGTTTATTTAGCTTACAATTTTTGGAGGTTTTAATCCATACTCAGCTGGGTATTGTGGCTGAGGGGCAGCCCTTCATGATAGCTGCAAGCAACAAGAGAGAAATGGCAAAAAAGGGAAAAGCGTACCTTTTTTCCACCCTTACATTGTATGCCGGCTCTGGCCCTAGGTGGGTGCAGTACTCATGACACCAATGCCAGCACTAAGCAGTGAACCAATTATGAATGCTAGATTCAGCTGCCTCCATGACTGTATGAGACTTTGGGGGCATACTAAAACCAGCCATAATAGCCTTACATAGAGAAATTTTAAAATGTACAAAATACAACTATAAAAGTAACAGTTACTGCCATGCAACATTTTAAACTAAAAACAGCATAGATATTCAATTTAAAATGATGAACTCAAATTTATATTAACTCCCAAGATATAAAGGTTAGTAGTAAGTTCTACCAACATTATGATTTAGAAAAGGGAATGCATTCTCTTTGCTGGTATAATGTATGCATCAGATCCTCCAATCTGTGGAAACAAGTCATCTTTGTCTTCTATGTCAAGAAATTAGCTCTTCTAAAGTTGTTTTTATGAAGTTCGTTCTCTCAGTTAAATAATGAGCAGGCTAGTTTTCATATATCTCTTTGCCAATCTGCTTCATTGTGACTTTCTCCAAATTAGCATCGACCAATAATTTCTTTACTGTTTCCTTTAACTTGTCATCAGTAGGTGGTTTCTTCAGTTTTTTTAATTAAAGGTTCATCATCTGAACTATCCTCAGACTCACTTTATTTTTTTGAACAGTTCTGATTCTTCTTTGTGGTGCTGCTATCCACCTTTTTAACATTAGCACTTTTTACAGACTTCTTTGTACTAGAAGTAGCTTTCTTTTTAGTTTTTTTTCTTTTTTAGATGCCTTCTTTGGTGGCTGCTCCTTTTCACTTTCTTTATCTTCATCTGAAGACTCTTTCATGTTTTTCTTTTCATCTTTGTCACTACTAGATTCATCTGACAGAATTTCAAGAACTCTGATTTGCTTTGCCTTCCTTGCCATTCCAGAACTGTTCCATTCCTTCTTAGTGCCATTGCTAGAAGGTTTCTTAGACTTTGGCAATGGTTTGCCTGACAGTTTTGAGTGCATTAATAAATCCATGATCCTCTAATTGACTATTTACACTCTCTAAAGTGAGAACTTCCCATATGCTCTCTAACATGGCATTTCTAAACTTTTTCAACATTTCTTCCTTCTTATTGTATATTCCCTTTTTCAAATGGAAAGCCACCAAACTGACCCACATTCTTCTTTAACAAGGACATCTATGCAATCATAAATGGTTCTCTTTGAAAGGAAGACACTAGCATAGTCTTCCACTTCTTTATTTTCTTCTTTACTCTCACCTTCCGTGATAAGATTCTTATTTTTCTTCCTCTTTCTCCTTGTCCTAGTCTTCATTCTCCTCCTCACTTTCTTCTCTCAGTTTGGGTAGTTGGGGCTCCTTCTCAGATATTGGCTGGGCTTTCCTCTCCTTCCATGGAGGGGCTGAGGAGGACATGCAGGGGACTGTGAGCTCCAGCCACCAGCAGCTTGACTCCAGAGCTTGAGGGGGCTGCAGGAGGTGGTGCCATGAGCAAGAGGGCTCATGGGCCCCTGTCTGGTGTGATGCTTGTACCAAGTGTTTAGCTCCAAAAAACTTTCAGTTTTTGTGCATTTAGTATGAGTTTGGCTGTTGGTTTGTCATAGATGGCTTTTATCAGATTGACATAAAGACCATATATTCCAATTTTTATAGGATTTTTATTATGAATGAATATTGGATTTTTTAAAAGCTTTTTCTGCATTTATTGAGATGATCATGTGATTCTTTTCTTTGGCTCTGTTGATATGGTATATTACATTTGTTGATTTGCATACCTCAAACCATCCCTGAATTCTGGGAATGAATCTCACTTGACCATGGTGTATAATCTTGATGATTTGTTGCATTCTATTTGCCAGTATTTTATTGAAGATTTTTACATCTTGTTCATTAAGGAGATTGGCCTGTACTTCTCTGTTTGGATTGGGTCTTTCTCTGGTTTTAGTATTAGGGTAATACATGCATCCAGGAATGAGTTAGGCAGACTTGCTTCCTTTTAAATTTCCCTGAAGAGTGTGAGGAGTGTTGGCATTAAGTCTTCCCTAAATTTCTTGTAGAATTCAGCAGTGAATCCATCAAGATCTGAGCTTCTGCTTTGATCTTTATAATTTCCTCCTTTCTTTTGGCTTTGAACTTCTCTTGCTCTTCTTTTTCTAGAAGTTTGAGGTGCAGCATTAGGTTATTTATTTGTGTTTGTTCCATTTTCCTGATGTGAGAGTTTACCACTATTAATTTTCCTCTGAGGACTGTTTTCATTATGTCCCAATGTTCCCATAAGTTATACCTGCATTTTCCTTCAATTGCAGATATTGCTTAATTTCTTCTTTAATTTGTTCTGTGACCTACTTGTTGCTTAGGAGAGTATTATTTAATTTCCATGTGTTTATGGAATTCTTGTGGGTTTTTTTTGTCATTGATTTCTAATTTTATTGCACTATGGTCAGATAATATGGTATTATTTCCATTCTTTTGCATTTACTTAAGCATGTTCTGTGGGCTAGTATATGATCTGTTTTAGAGAATGACCTATGTGCAGCTGAGAAGAATGTTTATGCTGATGTTGTTGAGTGGAACACTCAGTACATATCTACTAGGTCCATTTGTTCATAAGTTTGATTCAGTTCTGTTAATTCTTTTCTGACTTTTTGTTTGGTTGATCTGTCTCTTTGTGACAATGTGGTATTGTTTCCCCATTATAACTATATTATTGCTTATTTGACTTTTCATGTCTATTAAGATTTGTCTTAGATAGTTGGGTGTTCCTATATTTGGTGCATATATATTTATGATTGTAGCCTTTCTTCAAGTTTTTCCCTAACAAGTATGAAATGACTTCCTTTATCTCTTTTGATCATTCTCAGTTTGAAGTTCACATTGTCTGCAAAGAGAATAGCTACCCCTGCTTATTTCTGGGTTCCTGTCACATGGAGTGTTATTTTCCATGTTTTAGTCTATGAATTTCCTTTTAAATTAAATGTGTTTATTATACACAGCATATTGTTGGATTGTTCCTTAACCCACTCTACCAGTCTGTTTCTTTTGATTGGTGAGTTGAGGCCACTTACGTTGATCAATATAACTGATACATACTGATTTATCTTTGTCGTTATATTTTTGTTGTTGGTTCTCTACTTTGTCTCTCTGTTTAAGTGCTTGCCCTGCTTTGTGGTTTCCTTCCACGAGTTGTTCCTGGAATTGTAGTCATCTTTATCTCTTTCTAGAATGTCTTTCAGTACTCTTTGTAGTGCTGGTTTGGTGGTCATGAATTTCTTCTGTTATTCTTTGTAATGAAAATATTTTATTTCTCCATGAATTTTGAAAGATAGTTTTCTAGGGTCCAATAATCTGGATTGGAAGTTGTTTCCTTTCAGGACTTGAAATATTTCACTCACTATCTTCTTGACTTGATAGTTTATGTTGAGAAGTTTGTCATGATTCTGATAGGTTTTCCTTCATATGAGATCTGTTTTTTTTTCTCTGACATTTTTTAGTACTCTGTTCTTGCACTGAATTTCTGGGATCTTAATTATTATGTCTGTGTAAGGTTTTATTTTGGTTATGATTAATTGGAGTCCTACATGCCTCACTTATCTGTATATCAGATTCTTTTCCCATGCTTGAGAAATTTTCTGTTATTATTTCTGTAAATAGTCTTCTTATGTCACTTATGTTAACTCTTGCTCTTTCATTTACACCTGTAATTCTTATATTGTTTCTCTTTGCATTATCTTGTAGCTTTTGAATTGTTGTTTCCTGGTTTCTTGTTATTTTTAAGTCACTTTTCCTTTTGTGATCATTAGCTTCCATCCTATCTTCAAGGTCTGAGAGTCTATCTTTGGCTTCATTCAAGTGGCTTTGCCAGTTTTCAATGGAGTTTTTAATTTCTTCCATATCTCTTTGAATGTATTTCATGCATTCTAGTTCTTTGTTGCATTGTTTATTAAGGGTTTCCACCATTTTCTTAAGTTCCTCTATTTTTATCTACTCTCAACATTTCTTTCCTAATATTTGTCATTTATATTTTTAGATACTCTCAACATTTCTTTCCTAATATTTGTCATTTCTCTCAACATTTCTTTCCTAATATTTGTCATTTATATTTTTACTTCAGATACTCTCAACATTTCTTTCCTAATATTTGTCATTTATATTTTTACTTGAGTGATTATTTCTGATCTGATTTTCTTGGTAGCTTCATGGAGTTGCTTCTTTGGTTCAGTTGCTATCATTTCAGGAAGTTCAGTTGTGTGATTTTCAATGTCTTTCATTTCAGTGTCTCCTGGGTCTGTCTTTGGTGGGCTGGAGGTCTGAGACTGCATCTTGTTTCTTCATTTTGTTATTTTCCTAGGGTCCTATGCATCTGTCTGTCCACCCTCTGATGGATTTTGCTGGGATGCTGGAATTTGCAGAGTTCTAGCCTCCAGTACGTGCATGGCTAGCTGTGGCACACCCCTGAGCTATGGTATTGGGGCCTTGTGCTGAGATGGGTAGAGCATGAAAACTCCAGGATCTATGGGCTAGGCTGGTTACTTCCAGATGGATGACTACAGGGCTCTGGGCTGGGTAGGGTTTGGTACCTCTAGAATCTGTGCAGCTGGCTGGGTGTTCCCCTGATGGGTTGTGCTGGGACACTGGGCTGGGCAAAGCTCTGATCCTTTGGGACCTGTGTGGCTAGCAGGGATGTACCCCCAGAGTATGGCACTGGGGCCTTCTTCTTGTCTGCATGGAGTTCAAAACCTCTGGTACCCCAGGCACCAGGGCCTTGTGCCTGGTTTAGTGAAGTTCAGAACCTCTGAGAGCCATGTGGCTAGCTGGGGCATACCCCTAAACATTGGCTCCAGGGTCTTGCACTGGGATCAGTAGAGCTCAGAATCTCCGGGACCTGTGGGCTAGGCTGGCCTCTCCCAGATGGATGGCTCGGTGGCGCTGGGCTGGGCAGGGCTCTGTGCCACTGAGATCTGTGTGGCTGGCTGTGCATGCCACCAGTGGATTGCACTGGGATGCTGGACTGGGCAGAGCTCTGATCCTCTGGGACCCATCTGTCTAGCTGGGATGTACCTCAGAAGTATAGCACTGGGGCCTTTCCATGATCAACAACATTAAACTCTAATTTCCTCAATTTTCAGTCCTTGAACATATTTGTAGCTAAGAGTTAACACATGAACTCTTCTTTCCTGAAACTTTTCATAGTGACTATGGAACTTAACTTCTCATTTTTGGACTTCCTTCCTCGTGCTTTACTCACCTTTCAATTTTGTATTTTGTGAGAAACCACCAAGTTTTAGTTCTTGGTTCTTTCTGCACTTATTTCTTATGTACTCACTTTCACTTTATCCATTATTTTTGCTTAAACTATGCTTTCAGTTCCAATGACTCGATTTCATTTTTCTATTCCTGTATATTCCAGGGATACACCTAAGATATAATGTTGAATATTTTCACTTAGCTCTCTATATAAATGCTGCTTTAAAACAAGGATACATTAAATTGAATCTATCTTCCTATTAAAAGCAACTTCTGGCTTCTTTATTTCTATAGGTGCTGAATTATTCCTTCATAAAACAAATTCTAACTCTTGTGTTAATATTTTTTCCTGGTCTCTGCCTCTAAATAGTATTCTTGAATTTTTCCTAGCAGCTAGCAATACATTTTATTGACTCTTTTTTTCTTAAGGATTAGCCCTTTGTAAATAGAATGGCTTTACAAGTTGCTTTGACTGACATGAACAGAAATGTCTAATCTACTCTCAGTCCTAAGCATGTGTAAGTTGGTGGACACTTCTTCCAGTGTTCTTCCTTCTCACTAGATAGTGGTGAAAACTTGGTCAAGCTAGGTGTCCATGACAATTAAATTGGATTGGCCTAGGATGCCCCACTCACTGCCAAGGGAATTAGTATAGCAGTGTCTTCTGGATATGCCTTTGGATGTGTCACTAAGGTATGGGTTTAGGGTCTACAACTGACCTCTTTCTCCTTTTTCTTTGGAAGTATTTTCATCCTCTGTGTTTCAGTGATGGGGAAGCTGAGTAACAAAATCCCTATGTGAGTATGTGAGATGTCCTAAAGTAGATGAATATTAGACTGACAGAAGGAGCCCTGTTGTTGGTTCTGAAAATGTGGTGGAAAGATAATCATATAACAGCAGCACTGAAACCTAAGAAACTTTAAGTGATGCAAACTTTTAAGCCCAAATCAGACTTCTTGAATCAGAAACTTTTTGAGGTCCAACAAATTGTACTTTGACAGGATTTCCAAGTAATTCTTTAACATATTAATTTCTTATCACTTGAACAAAATACCCAAAACTCATGATTTGAAAGAGGAAATATTTAAGTTGCTTCACAATCTGGGGTATTTAGTCCATGTCAGCTGGCTCCAAGCTGGAAACATCATGGCAGGTCATGATGAAGGGATGCCTCTCACTCCATGGTGGCTGAGAAAGAGAGGAGAATGGAGGAGCTATGGACAAGAGTACATTCTCCTAGTGTTCTGCCTCCTCCAGTGACCATGCCTCATCTCCTAGTAGCACATTTAACTACTGAACTCATCAGTGGTTGAATCCACTGCTGGGTATAACATCTCCATGATCCAGTCACCTTTCAAACACGTGAGCCTTTTAGATCTAATCCTAAAGAAAAACCATTTGATCTATATAATTTATTTTTATTTTTTAAATAGAAACTCGCAGAATTGTGTGCTACTCAAAGGGGAAAACATACAGCTTAGGGTTTGGGATTTTTAAAAATCTATGCTTCTCTTATTTTACCAGTAATTAAAACATGAAAATTATTCTAACCAATTAATGAAAATTTGATCCTTGTTTCTGTGTAGCAATTTCACTTTGGTTTTTAAAATATTCTCCCAAATGTGATTTATTCATATGTAGCTTATGAGAGAAAGTAGGGACTATTTTTATTGAACTAACATTGAGATTGACATGGGAATTTTCTAGAAACTCGTTGAGATTATATAATGAGTTTGCTACAAAGAGTAGATCCTGTAGTTGAGACTTTCAGCCCTGATTTTCACATTTGAGCTAGACTGCAAAAATTATCATTCTCTGACCCATTTCTTTTCAATGGAACTTTGTAGCTCCTTCTACTAAGAGGTAGAGACTCTGTATCCTGGATTTAGGTTGTCCTTATAATTTTCAACAAATTATAGTGCACTGCAGAAGTAGAGTACACCAGGACCAAGCTTACCTGGGTCTCATGAAATTCTCTCTCTTTTTCTCTTTGTCTCTGTTTCCATCTGTCTCTGTCTCTCTGTCTCTGTCTCTCTGTCTCTGTCTCTCTCTGTCTGTCTCTGTCTCTGTCTCTGTCTGTCTGTGTGTCTTTCTGTCTCTCTGTCTGTCTGTCTCTAGCTGTCTTTCTGTAACTCTGCAGCATGAAAACAGAATGAGAGAGCATGTGAAGAAGAGTTGAGCAAGTTAAGATGGCAGGTTAGTAAAAAGAAATGCTACCTAGTGAGTCCTTGTAGAAATAGCAAGTGGTTGTCATTTTAATTTACTCAAATTCCACTAAAATTTATCTTTTCATTTTGCCTTCTTTAATTATAGAAATTGAGTCAAAAAAGTACTCAACTCTCCATTGTGACTCAGATAGGGTATATGATTAACTTTGTGTGTCAACTTGACAGCCAGGGAAAGATGTTATGATATGTATCAAAAGTCTCCCCCCAGAGTATCATGTGGTCAGAAGTGAGAATTTTGGAAGGTAATTGGATCACAAAGGCTGTAATTTTGTCAGCAGGTTAATCCATTGATGGTTTCAAAATTTTGTGGAATTATTGGAAGTTGGGCCTACTGGAGAGAGTCACTTGTCTCTTGTGCCTGGATCCATTTCTCTCCCTCTCTCTCTCTCTCTCCATCTCTTTTCCTCTGTCTGTCTTTCTATATTTCTGACTCTGTGTGTGTTTCTCTCTGTCTCTCTCTTTTTATCTTTCTCCGTGTGTGTGTGTTTTGTCTCTTTAGGGAAGCTTGAGTAATGCATATATTCATTGAAATTTATATACAAGTTGCTTGATGGTTTTTACAAATGTTCTCTTAAAATAATAGAATCTAATGGAATATATTTTGTGATCTTTCTCTTCTTTTCCTTTTTGTTGCTTGGAACATGGATATATTACCTAGAGCTACAACACATAATAACAGTTAAGCAACTTACAAGGACAAAGCTCTACACACTACATGAAGTAGAGCAGAAAACACTGATCCACATAAAAATGGACATTGTTGATAGATTGCCACTCTATCATGCACACTTGTATGACTTACTCTTGGATATTCTGCTAAATAAGACAAATCAAATCCTTTATTGTTTAAATCTTTCCTGAAGTTTTCCTTGCTGAACACAGTCCTAAACAAGCAGGTTTCATCTGAAATTTAACTTGAGTGCATACTTAGACCATAAACATCTTCTTACAAGGTTATATTTTTTCTCTGGATGAAAAGGTAACACCTATTCAATGTGTCTAAATTATTAGAGATGCATTTAGATCTCAAACAACCATTTGATTTCCTCTTCACTTCTGTTGAATTAGAGCACTTTTTTTTTTAAATGAACGAGATCACAGTGAGGAAAGATCATAGTGAGACATGCTGGTTCAGGGAACAGAGGTGTGTTCTGAATAAATTTCCTATTTCAGCTTTATAGACTAATTGTCTTCCTATTATAGCACTAAGTCTACTCCCCTGACCTCTGTCACCATCATGGATATACTTTAGCTTTCATCTGTCAAACATAAGTTAGGGTTTGCTAATGAAAAGCAATTTCGCAGGAATTGCTTTTCTTCTTTTTCCTTTTTTGCAAAAGCAAAACCAAAACAAAGGCAAAACCTGCTTCACTTAGGTAACAAAAAAATCAGAGTTGAAATAATTATTCACGGAATGAGGAAATCACCTGAAAGGCAATTTGCCAAATTTAGAGTGTGACTTTGAGTTAGAGAAAATATTCTGCTAACATGAACTAGAGATGACAAGAGCTTAGGAGAAATATGGATCAATTCATCTGAGTTGCAGAAAGTGTCTTTATGTATTACCCTCTAATGTCTTGTAGTGAATGTGGCTGATAAGGTTATCAGAAGTGCAAGACTGAAGTGTTGATTCTCTCCTAGGTTTATATTTCTGTTTGAGTTTGCCTTTTTATTTTAGGACTCAGAAGGGAAATAAAATATAGGCATCATTAAAAGGCTCTTTCTACATAATAAGCACACACTGAAGGGTTATCATCAGATATGGGTGTGTAATTGGATAATGTTTCAGAAGCCTCCTGTCGCCTCAAGGTTATGAACAAGTAGTGCATATGTAACATGAATCTATGGGTGTTTTCACGGAGAAGTTCCTTTCCAGAACATTTGAAATGTCAACAAATACAAACAGAAATCATTACATTTTAAAAATATTTCAACTTAGTATTTCAGTAATAAGAAGGGCTTAAGTAAAACAGGGAAATAAAGCAACAACTTCCTCAAAGTCCTGATATTGTAAAAAGGATTTTATTTCTATAGCTCGAGTAATCATAGCAAGGCAAGTCATCTCAAATTGTTTGAGATGTCGGAATGATTCATTCTATTGTTTGGAAAGGATTTTACTATTGAGATTCACTATTTTCTGTTATAAAGAAAAATCACATTTAAAACTTATAACGTTGCCTTTGTTTCTTTCCCCACATTTTCTTCCAGGACAAAGATAGCAAAAGCCCCACATGCAGGGAATTATGAATATTGCCTCACTTTGGAGACAACTCGCAGGGTAAATTTCTGAAGAAAGAATGGAGGAATGGATGATTAAAGGAGGTTTTTAAGAGGAATGTTGTGTTCCCTTACTGCTGGAAGTTATGCCAGCACCTTGCAGATTGAATTGATAGATTAAAGAAAAACAATTATAACACTCCACAGGGATGATAATGAAGGCAAAAGCACAGCTACTAATACTCTCACGAAGGTGGACTTACCTAATATCAAACGTCTGGACAGGGGAATTAAACACAACAGATGTTCAATTAAACACGCCAGTGACACTCAGAGCAAATAAGTCAATTATTAATAAGTGTGCTTCGCTGTGATATAGTCAAAATGAGCGTATATGTAGTAGAAGATAATTTTCCTTAAAAATACCCTGAATATAATACAAACTGGAAATTCTCTACAGTTCTATTAATTACAAATTCAGCTTCTTCACTTCTTAATTACTTATTTCTTACATTTCTCCTGGGGACAATATTAAAAAGGTACAAGAGGCTAAACTGAAATAAATTAAAGTGAAGTGTTTCATACACCTGAGGTAAATTATTTTGAAAATCACCTTACAGTAGGACAAAATGAGCTGAGATGAGAGTTCATCTACTTGAAATTAGCTTTCTGCATGTGGGAGTTGAAAGGTAGTGCGGGTGTAGGAAAGTTGCTGTGACAGCCTTCTGCTAGCACAGGGCATGTGGCCTCAAATTGTGACTCCACCACTTCCTGTCTATGTATCATTAGGTTATTTTACTGTGGAAGCTTCAGGTTTCTATCTGTTAAAATGAAGACACTTGAGGATGATCTTTATTAAAATAGGTGAAAGAACTAAGATACTAAGTGCAAAACACTTAGCATGGTTCATAGCAAGTTCTTAGGAAATATGGCTGATGGTGTGTTTGCTGCGGTATAGTCACAATGAATAAGGCTTTGCTTTTACTTAACTTTTAATTTAGATATCATTTTTCAAGTGGGAAATAGATACTTAAACTCCTCTAAATTCTTCCTACATTTTACTTAAGGGCAAACATGTCTGATAAAGTAACACTCGAAGCTAAAATTCTTTTTAAATCCAAATACTATTTGTGTGCTGCTACTGTGTTTGCCTATCTTTCAGAATCGTGCTGTGCATTTTGGTTCTCCTGGGTTCTCTATTTCCTATTCTTAAAGGGTGATATGTCTCCAATAATTTTCCTTCTTTTATCCAAAATGACCAAGTTCTCTGATCATTTTCTTAGATTTGTATGGTATAAGTTAGGCATTAGTTACAAGTAGCTACTGAGGATTTGAAATACAGCTAGTTTGAGCTGATGTGTACCAGAGCAACACATCAGATTTCAGAAGTATGAAAAAGAAAATGTTGAATTCTCAACAACTTTTAATATAAATTACATGTGAGAATGATAGTATTCTTAGCTACATTGAGTTAAATAAAATTTTTTAATGACCTAGATCATTCTGCTTATTTTATATGGCTAATGGAAAAATTTCTAATTTCATTTATGTGTTCTATTTGTGGCTCATCTTATACCTCTGTCTGATCTTACTGCTCTGGAGAAAGCAACTGTGGAAGGGAAGTATATGAAGAAAGAGTTCGTTGGAATGAAAGAAGTAATTATGTGGATTAAATAAAGAGCTTTATATTTGAGACAAATAATGTTTCTTTGGTATGTGTTTGTTACAGTTACATACAAGACTTAAACTCATACACTGTTCACCATATATGTGGGTGAGTTAGTATGGCAAACACATTGAAATAGGGTCATATCTTCCTCTATGAAGCTTATTTTCACAGCTACTTCCCCTCCTGGTCTCCATCTCCACAGGGCAGTGATACCCACAGTCTGTTTCACAATTACTTAGAAGTTTGAAATTTACAAAATTCATCCTTCCCCCTGAATAGTCTTTTAAAAAATTAAATAGTTCAAATTTCTTCAACTAAATGCTTCTTTTTCAATGGCTTGAATTGCAAGTACATTATTGCAACAGAAAAAACATCTTCCCTGTCATTAATCTCTGAAGACAAACTAGATATTCTTAAGAAGAAAATATTCCAAAGCCTGAAGAAATTTAAACTAATTTTACTAGTTTTATTCTAGAGAAAACCCCACTGTATAGCTGAAAAGTATTGCACAGAAATTAAGTGGAGGAAGTTCAGGAGTTAGTGCTGTTAAATGCATTTAATTTATTTAAATTCTGACTTTTATAAGGCTGTAAACTGCACATGACAAATGTTTTTTAAATTATGTTCCCAGTGTAGCTCCTGAAAGTGTACTAGAGCCATTTTCAGCTCAGCGTCTCCATTTACTGGATTTTATTGCTGGGCTCTAAAACTTCTTATAGTCATAATTTCTTAAATACATTGTTTATGCTCAATTAGCCTCAATTTTTAATGATTTGGCATATTTTGCCAAATATCTGAGATAATTTTGTTAGGTTAACTTTTAATTACTGTACTGGACCTTTATTAATCACAGTTAAATAGGAATTCATCTATCAATTTCTTTAAAGAAATGGTTAATTTTAAATAAAAAATTCACCCAGTGGAGATACTTAGGTTCCTCAGTCTTGACACAATTGAGATTTTATGCCCAAAATGCCTTTTTGTAAGTCACTTCATGTTTGCCATACATGGTGATTACTTTATCATTGAAAATCAATACAGGTACATACCGAACTTTAATTTGTTTTCCCCTACAACTTTCATCCTTCCCTGCTCACCAATAGATAAATGGGTAAACAAAATGTGGTATTTATGAATGAAGGAGTTGACTCTGCCATAAAGAAAGATAAACTGGAGGAATTTGTAGATAAATGGCTGTACCTTGAGAGCACAACACTAAGTGAAATAAGTCTGACACACAAGTTGAAGTATCAAACGGTTTCTTTCATAAGGTAAATAAAAATATGAATAAAGAACAGAATAAAAGATAATTGTAAGTAGGGACACATTTGTCAAATGGGAAGGAGAAGAGATGGTGTAAGGAGAAATAGAGGGAAAGGGGATGAAATAAAGAATTGAAAGAAAATGATGGAAACAATATTTGTGATGTTAGGACTCTTCAGGGCATTGTACCATCCTTGACTTCTGCATTCTGGTTCCCAAGCGCAGCAACCTAAAACGGTTTTGCCAGGTGTCAGAAGTCTCCTTGGAAGCAAATTCATCCATGGTTGAATAATTACACTGTATTTCATATTTTCTTTAATAAGACCCTTGATCTCTAAGATTTATCACAACTAAAGGATATTTCTCCTTCCCACTCTACGTTCAATGCAGGTAGCTTCAGCTCATGGCATTCCTGAGGCATCCATGCTGACAACGCTATCTCTTCAAGTTTTCATGAACCTGAGGCAAGAAAAGGAGTCGAAGAACTGCTCGCTGGCCCTGAGTTAAAGACCAGGTCAGCACTGACCTGGTTCCGTTTCCTTTTTTCAATAGCACCAGCTCATGGCTAATGCCACAGGCAGACAGCTGAAGTGAAGCTGGTGCCAAGAAAGTGAAGAAAGGATATTGATAAACACGTCTTAAATTTACATGTATCTCAAATTAAGATACATCCCAAATTCACTATAATAAAAATTAAAGATGATGTTTAAGTACTGTGTACTGATTGTGCCACTGCATCTCCAGAAGTTAGAAATACTGTATATTTACTAAAAGACAGTTATCGTGAATGATGGTTTCCATGTGTTATCTGCTTTGAGTCTTCGCAACCCTATATATTGACATTGTTGACATTTAATTTTTTATATACTAGAAAAAATAAATGCAAGGTAATTAATTAATTTGATAAAACACCTTGCATATAAATCAACTCTGAAATCTGTATCTGTCAGATTACAAGTTAATTCTCTAAAAACTGTACTTACATACAATCCACTGTAAATTGTGCCCTACTTCTATGGCATCATTTGTAATTAACATATTTTTCCCTCATAGTAAGATCTCTCTTATCCAGAAGCATCTTACAATTAATGCTGAGCAATAGTTTAATTAGCTGCTATTTTTGTCCCAGTAGTATAAGAAATAATGCTATGTTTTAAAATCAGTGACACAGGCTGGGGATATAGCTCAGTGACACAGTGCCTGCCTGGCAAGCGCAAGGCCCTAAGCTTGATTCCCAGTACAAAAAAAAAAATCAGTGATACCTTAGATTTAATGAACCTTGTAGAACAACATCATAACTATTAACGAAGAGGCAAAGTCCTTTTCCATGAAAAAGCTTTTAGCATTCCCTTTCTGTCTCCCTCTCAATCCCCCTGTCCCTCTTGCTAGTGCTTTGATTCAAACTTCCCCCACCCCAGACACACACAGGCTCACACACACACAAGTGCTTCCCTTCTCCTATATTGCACTCATTTGCACTAGCATTTTAGGAAATCATCATTACATAACTGCCATGATGAACACTGTATTGTCTCCATTAGTTGGGACATTGAAAAGGGAGAAATACCAAAGGGAAGGAAAGGAATGATAAATGTTAACAACTCACACTTGTTTAAAAAATACTTTATGTATTTTGTGGTGTTATGGGTTAAATCTAGTGCTCCACCTTGTTTCTGCTCAGAAAGTCCATGTTTAGAAAATGCTATACTGATCCGGCCTGCGGATCAATCCGTGGGTCTAACCTGGAGGGGGAACGGGGATGGGATGAAAATGGGACAAGAGGAAAGAGAGACGGAGACAAGTTGAGCAATTCCAATCAAGTCTCGTTTATTGAGGAAGTGAACATGGCTTATATAGAAGGCAGATATGAGGAAGTGAGATCATATGATGTAGTCGGGTAACTAGGCAACTATGGGTGGTATTAACTCTTTTGGCGGGAGTATCTAAGCAACAGTTGGGCGGGCTCAACTCTTTGGCGGGAGTGAAGGAGGGAGGAAGTATGTCATCAGGCAGAGATGTTGTGGAGAGACCAGATAGGTCGCAGTCATGTCCAGCCAGGCAGAGAGGATCATGGGCAATGTAGGCAGATGCACCAAATGCCCACAGGAAGGTGGGATGGGGCGGCAGCAGTGAGGCTATCATGCCGCTCCCTACATCTCCTCCCTTATTACTTTATAAAATGAGGAGTATGGCAGGCCTTGTGAAGACAGCGCCTGTCTTAGGACATGGACTCCATATGTGAACCCTAACCG
>PVJX010038084.1:0-16559 GCA_004027295.1 Dolichotis patagonum
AGCATTTCAGGAACAGTGGCAGAGAGGCCTCAGTGAACGGGCAGATAGTGCAGTGGAACAGAAAAATAAACAACCAATGGCAGAAAAACAGAATAGTAGAAATAAGGCAGAGAAGATTGGCTGTAATCTCTAGCATACATGGCCTTGGAATATTAACAGAGAGAAACACAGGCAGAGTAGATCAGAAGATAGGGTCCATTGAGATGCGCTATATAGGGAGGCAGTGGGACCCAAAACAAGCAGTGCACCCCATGGGAGCGAAGGGGGAGGAATTGTCTAAAAAAGGGAGGCAGAGGATATTGTTAATGGGGTAACAAGATTTAAAATTTACATTATTCTCACCACTCTGCTTGGATGGATTACGTGCTGTTCCAGTTTATCTACTTACACTAGACTTGAGGACATGGTCAGCTATCCCAAAAATAAGAGGACATATTATAGTAATCATCCTTAATTTTCCTATCAACTTAATCTGAAGCCCTTTATAACTTATACTATCTTATTATGACTGATCTTATTTGAATCTGGTTTGTTAGATTGCTACTTCGTATTGACTGATTTTATTTAAATCTGTTATGATTGATAGCATCAAGTCTAAGAGTATAGGCAACTACACTGAAGATGACAAGATTCACTAAGATACCCACTCTGGTTTGATTATTACTTGCTTTTGAAGTCTTATAATGTCTCCAATGCTGTGTTTTTATTAATGTTTTTATATACTGCTGCGACATCATGGTAACCATTGTAGATCACCTTGTATTGTGGTTTTATGTGACTTTTTTGCCTCACGCTTTTCTAGGAATTGTTTTGTTTTATCTTGCTTTGTTTTTCCCTCTAATACAGAAATGATAGATATACATGTAGAGACTCATGCATGTGTAGAACTTATAAACAGTTTACGAGAACCAACTATATAACACATGTTGAAATGAACTACTTTGAAGAAAAAGAGACACTACAATACCCAGTGCTGATTCCATAATGCCATGATGTGAAGTCCAGCAAAACTATCACTTTTTGTTCAAAGTGATTTTAGCTTGCTTTGTCTTGTTTAAGTTCAACAGATATGAAGGTATGGACAGCTGTTTCGAGGAGAATGAGAGATACTATGACAGCCATTCTTGGTTTCCCTAATATCCGGTCTTGAAGACCTGAAATGCCTTTCTTGTCCTGCTCAGATCAATTCCATACTATGTTGTTTTATGTGAATTCCCTGTATGTGACAATATGGACAACTTTTTGAAAGAAAAGAGTCAATATGATAGAATGTGAATATCTCCGATTGTCTGGCTTTGAAATTTATGCCTCTTACATTGCTTTCTTGTGATCTGCTTTGTTCTGTTTTGTTGTGTTTAATTTTACCCTTTTGATATAATTGCATGTATATTTGAGTGGGTAAGATGGATGACCATATTGCTGTTTTTGTCAGATCGTGGAGCAGAACTGTTAACAGTCTCACTGTTTGAATGTCTACATGTTTTAACTTTGTAATTTGAACAACTATTTCCAACAAGTCAGTATGTAATTTGTTAAGTAGTTATCTCTTAGGTTTTTTTGTTGTTGTTCTTTTCCTTTTTTCCTTGGAATTCTGTATTGTTGCTACCCTTTATTCTGTTTTGTCTTGTTTTGGTTTTTCTCTTTAAATAAAATTTTTAAAAAAGAGAAAATAAAGAAATTGGTGAATTATACGGTAAATGTATACTTAACTTTAAAAGAACCTGCCAAACTGCTTTCTGTCAGTTGTAACAGTTAACTGTGGAGGTGACCTAAATAAGAAATGCCACGTGGTTTAGTGGAATGCAGTTCTGGGTGCTGCTGGATGATGGGCTTGTAAGCAGTAAAATGAAGGCGGAAGACCACTCTGGATGTGGGTGGTACCGACCAAGAGCCTAGATGGAATAAAAAGGGAAAGAAGGAAGTCTGCCCTTTTTCCTCTTCAGAGGAGCTCCAGTTTTCACTATCACATTTGGATATTCATTCCTTCATGTTTCTAGCACAAACCCTTTGGCTTTCCTACACAGAACCTCTGGCTTTTCACTAGGGACTCACACAGGACTTTGCAGTGAGCATCTAGCCCTTTAACTTTCAACTGGACCCTCTGACTGTCCAGCATACAGGCAGTCATTTGCATTCCTCCACTCTGCAGATGGCCCCTATAAACCTACTTTGTAAATCATATATATAGAGTCTGCTGAAAACGTGTACATCAGAAAATGAAAAATCTGTATAAATATTTTATGCTGAATTTTTTGAATCATCATGAGATTAATGCAAGTTACCTTTGGCCTCTACAATTACAAGAGATGCTCAAAGTGTTGGCCATTAACTTCCAGACATTTATTAGTACAGCAAATTGATAAAATGTGCATACATTTTTTTTGAAGACTCTCTATATAAATCTGCACCTCTAATGAACCCTAACTGATACAGGTACCATTTTACATTTCTACTAGCAATGCATAAATATATTTGCTTTATTGCCACACCAAAAGCTAGTATTGTCTCTTACAATTACAGCCATTCTAGTGGGTCTCTGGTAGTATCTAAGAATGGTTTTCATTTCTAATGCCCTGCTAACCAATCATATTAAATATCTTTTTGCATACTTATTGACCATTCATACATTTTCTTCAGTGAGATATTTAAATCTGTTGCCCATCTCTAAAAATTGAATTTTCTTTCCATTGCTGAGATTCTGGATACAGATCCTTGTCTGTACTGCAGATATGTATACATATTATATATGGATGTTTAATTTATTATCATCTCCCACTTTGTGACATCTTTCATTTTTTAAATATTTTATCTTTCATGGAAAGCTAATTTATCATGTCTTTAAAAAGCAATGCCTTTGTTTTCTAAAGAAATCTTTGGATAAGATTGTTAAGAATTTCTCCGACTCTTCTTTATGAAGTATGAACCTTTTCCTTTCATATTATACTTATTCCTTTGAAGTTAATTTTCATGCATGCTGTGTGATAAGGGTGAAGTTTCATCATTTTTCCAAATGCATAACCAGTTGTTAAAACATTATATGTTGAAAAGACTATTCACTTACCACTGAGTTATTTGGATATTTGAACATATTGTGGAGTTGTTTCTGGAATTTCCAATATAAAATTTATACCCATACCACACTTTTTGATTCCTATATAATATGTCCTAAAACTAGGTGGAGTGAGTTGAACTCTGGGCATCTTTTTTCTTCTGTATTTTCATATAAATTTCATAATCAGTCTGTCCATTTCTAAAAGGAAGCATACTGGTGTTTGATTTAGAATTGCTTTAATCTATTGGTCAATTTTTGGAGAATTAACATGCAACAATATTAACTCATCTGATCCATGAACATGGTATATCTCTAACTTTATTTAGATCTTCATTGTCTCTGTGTATCATGCTATAGTTTTTGGTACACAGATCTAAGATACAGTTCATTTGAGTTATCTCTGTTTCATTGTTTCTGAAGTTATTGTGATATTAATTTTTAATTTCAGTTTTCAGCTATTTGTTATTAGAATATAAAACATAAATAATATCTTGTCTTGTATTCTGTGACCTTTCTAAATTCACTCATTAACCCTATGAAAGTTTCGGTTAGATTCCTCAGGATTTTTCTATATAAAAGATCACACCTATTATTAAGAAAGGTATTTTCTATTATTTATTTCTTTTTCTACTTATTGTCTTTCTGCACTGGCTCAGATGTCTAAAATATGTTAGAAAGAAGGTTGTTAAGATTAGTCATCAAAAACTCATATCCTAAAACAGAAATTTTAGAATAACCTAGACTGGCCTTTTATGTTTCATTAAATGTATCACAGAGTAGAGCATCAGAGAGCATCCCTCAACTACCACAAAGCTGACAAGAGATAAAAGGAAGCAGGTAAAATATAAAATGCAGATTCATAAAATACAGTAGTCAAGCTCAATGTCAAAGATAAATTACAATCCATATTCATGTCAGTCATGAATTCTTTACATTCATTTTAGAATTACATTATCAGGTTTTTAGTCTTAGTTTAATAGTTCTTCCTAAGAATGAAAATGTTCATTTTCTCTTCAGGGCAAGTTTTTAAAGTTATTTAATGTAATCAAAGAAGAAGAAAAGATGAGATCTGGAAATTTTCTACTTGGATAACATTTGAAACAATTGTTGTTAATTCCAGAGATGAATGAAGGTCTTAATAAACAACTTGTGAAATTTTTTAAAACAGAATATTATAAAAACAACAAAAGCCCAGACAATAAAGAACTCTATTATAGTAATAAATTACATAGTCATACAATATATTATAATAAATCAAAACTTTATAAGATGTGCAAGTTTATTCTTACTCTAAAAAAAAAGATCTGCACTTCCCAAGCCATAATTATTTGTGACATTAAAACTAAAAAGAATGAGTAGATGTATAATCAAAGCTTCAGAGGAAGTAAGAATTATTCTGTATTTCATAAATAACTTGTTCAAAATAAGAGCTTGGCTTTCTGAATTTGCCAGCTCAGTTTAACATAATTTGCTATTTGCCCATATTGGTTTATACTCAAAACTGTGTTTTACTCTGATGAAGTTATACACCTCCCCCAGAGCCTTGTGATCTAATGTAAATTACAGCAGAGATCTGCAATAATAAAATTTCATCCTTGGAGGTACAGTCCAGAAGGAAAGTACAAACCAGTGACACCAAACTACTATTTCGACCTCATTTTTCTGATGTGAAAATTAGTATCTAACATTAGGTAAAGGAACCATCAAGGAATAAAATGTAATGTATACCTGAAAGGATCTGGATACAATACTATGACAAAATGAAAAATTCTTGAAAAGATTGTAACATTCCAATTACTTCATAAATGCCAGTGATGGTAAACCTCTTAGGGCTTTCACTGATAATGAACAGATAGCTATGGCACGCATGCTGTAGGTTCATCACCACTGGTACAGTGCTAAGTGTTGGGTCCATTTTTAAACCGCATTTATAACTATGGTCTATGAGATCATACATAAAATCTAGAAAATATAAAACTCAGTATAAAATACCAACTTTAAAGGAAGATTATTTCAGCTATAGACACAGAATATGGATATGCCATAATAGTATAATTTAGGGGTTAAAAAAGCCTGTAAAAGGGAAACATTGTTTGATAGCCTAAATTCTAAATACTGCTTTACAGATTCTGTGACTTTAAATGTGTATTTCTAAGCCTTAGTTTCTTTATTTGTAAAATGAGTAAAACACCTAAAATAAATTCATATTATATAAGCCTACAAAAAGCTTATCCGGTGTTACAGAGTGTTTAATACATGTTGAGTATTCTTTTTATTTATACTATGTATTATTATCATCCAGATAAGGTTGAATGCACTTAGAAGTGCACACACTGGTCCCATTATCTTCTATTTGATCACACTTTTAAAAACAGTGTTAGTTGTTTGTCTGGCAGTTCGACCATAGAGAAAGGATAAAAATACTTGGCCTAATGCATGCTCTGAAAATTTTAATTTCGGTTTCCATTTAAACAAAAACAGTACAGATTATGTGATCAGTTTAAATTGAATTTTAAGAACTCTCAATACAGAAAAATTAACAACAATCAGTCTCAGTATATATGGTCAAGTCAAGTGATGTTTTTGTTTAATTGGGATTGACTGCTTGATTTTGTTGTTTTGAGATAGGGCTTCACTATACAGTTCAGGTTAGCCTTGATCTCACTTTGTAGCCTAGACTGGCCTTGAACTCACAGTAATCCTCTTGCTTCAGCCTCCCGAGCACTGGGATCACAGGCATATGCTACCAGCCTGGCTCAACCCGGATTTATATTCAGATATTATCTCCACGTGAAATACTAATACCTGTAGACAAATCAGTCTACTTCTAAATTTAAAGTTCCTTTAAGAGATGAATGCTTTTATTATCACTTTTTAATTTTTTTCTTCAACATGGAATGAAAAGATCTTTTTATCTATAAAGGATAAAGAACTAAAACTGAACTTGAACAGCTATTTGAACTAAAAACAGTATTTTCAAAGCTTGTAACTGACAAATCACAGCTAAAATAAACTAAAATTAAAACTAAAATCTATGATTCAGGTCTATGTCTTTAGCATGGTTTGTTTTTAAGTGTTTAAAAAAATCACCTTATTTGAATGGGAATTATGTCACTAAGAAAAGTTTACTTTCATCCTCATGCCTCTCAGACATGATAAGTAATTGTAGATACATGGGTTACTTATTTTCTTTTCATGTACTATCAGACCAAGGAATGCAGAGTTGAGATGTCTCTATTCTAGGAGATCCATTTGATGAGTTTATCAGATTCTAGGTAACACTGAAAAAAAATTTCTCTTTTTTCTTCTTCTTCTTCTTTTTTTTTTGCATTAGGATGAACTCTAGAACACTATGCCTACTAGGAAAGCATTCTACCACTGAGCTAAGACCTAATCCTTCTTATTTTGTAATAGGGTCTCACTTCAGTGTCCACCTTAACCTCAGTTTGGTGATTCTCCTACTCTATCCTCCCAAATCTGGGCTTACAGGTATGTGTCACCATCTCAGGCTGAAATTTTAAAAATCTTAACATAGAATTAAGCTATTACAAAAATGGAAGACCTACACCAAGGATACTAGTTCTTATATGATCATTTCATGAAAACAGTATTTATGGTATATCAAGACCTAAATATATGTCTTAAAAACACAAAAACAGATGTGCAGATCTGATACTTGAACACTCATTTCACTGTGATGTTTTTGAGTAACAAAGATCACAGAATGTGTCTAAGGACTTCTGTAAAAAGTGTTTCTTTTTTTCCTCTGCAATTATACTAAATTGTCAGCCTTTCTCTGAACTTAATAGCTTTTAAAATATTTAACTTACTTCTGCAAGCAAGTGTTGATAAACATTATCTCTGGACATCTTCACTAAAATCTATTGGTAGAGTCAGGGATTAGTCTTATACAACTAAACCTTGTGGTCCTTGTTTATAATTCCATTGTCCAGCACATTTTTCCTTTCTACCTGTGCAGTTAATTTATCACATTACATATTTTAAAAATTTTGAATTCACCTCCATGAAAATGTTTTCTTTCAAAAGGCATACCCAAAGTATACAAGCTTAATCACAAGCACTGTTTTTGAAGAGCATTTCACAAACCACTACTAATTTTAAGAATCTATTAATTTTAATTTTTAAAAATTCATTAAATATACATATGTTATTTCAAGGGCTACATACCATTTAATAGATGTGCATTTAAAAGATACTTTCCAAAAAATTTATATCTTTTCCGGAAATGACATTTCTTTAATGGCTAGCTTGGATGTCTCATGTATGAACATTAAAAAGGTAGTCTGTCAAACTGTACATGGTGATAACAAAATATTTACATCATGTCTCCTCATTTCACGTTCCCTTTAATTAGATATTTGAAATTCCTACAGGATTTAATCTTTTGTCTAATACAAGCAGTAGTTGATTATTTTTACATATTTAAGATTAAAATTTCTACTACCCATGGTCTTGAATCTGTAGTAGTTTCGCCTCTTCACTCAGGGAAAGGGTTGTTTTAGGAGTAAATAAAACCCATAATGATTAAGGGTTTCAATGAACACAGAAATTCCCTCATTGCCCACTACATATATATAATATATATGATATATATATAAATAATATATATATAATATATGACGCAATCTTGAACAATCACAAGCCATAGTAAAAAGTTAAATTTTCAGCTGCCTCCTACACTATACGGGCAATGAAAGAGTGTGAGATGAAAATATTTCACAATTTATCGTACATTCATGATCATAAGTAGAAACAGAAGAAACATATTTCCATGTTTAGAAATTACATGTCTAAGTGTCTACGCAAATATAAAGAGTGCATATTTATAAAAACTCATCTTTCATTCATTTTTATTTCCTTCTGTGTATTATAATGTCTCCCCAAAAGGAAAAATATTGAATGTCACAGTAACTAATAGTATCTGTAACAACTGCTATAAAGTCCTGGCCTTCAGAAGTGAAATCAGCTCCATATTAAAAAGTAATTAAGCCAGGCACGTTGCTGCACTCCAGTAATCCCAGTACTTGAGAGGCTGAGAGAAGAGGGTTGCCAGGAGTCCTAAACCAGCCTGGACTATGCAGTGAGTTCAAGGCCAGCCTAAGCTACATAATAAGATCATGTTTCAGAAAAAGAAAAGTAATTAAATCCATTTGGTGGTGATAAATGCACAACGAATTAATGATTGTTGGTCATGGGTAGACAGTACTTTTCAGAAGGTACTTGGTTAATTGTGAATAACAGTAAAGAGAAAACATATAAATCCTTAGAAATTTCCTCATACTGAAACAAAATCTCTCTATAATAACAATTTTTGTAACTGCTGAGTAGTATGGCTGTATAACCCCTTTTCTAGGATTCACTCATTCAATGCTCTAGAACTTTTACCACACCTTACTTCAATTTTCTACTTTTATGGCAAAACGCAGACTCTTTTAACTTTTATATATGGGAGAAAAATGTTTATATTTCTTCATTTTGGTCAATTTTTCCTAAACTATTTCAAGTTTTTCAGGGTACTCCTTAAATTGGGTATGGAACACTGTGGTGTAACAATCTACCCACCCAACTACTTATTAATCACTACTGGGGCAGGCAGCCTTTGATACGGACTCCAGCAACCTAGACTCCATGAACCTAATATTCATGTCTTGTGTAATTCCTTCCCCTAGAGGTAGCCACATGCACCAACTCACCTTTGTCAAATGAAATACAGAACTACATAAATGGCCTTTCCATATCAGATTACAAAAAGCTAGCAGGTTCACTGTGAGCACTCTTTTTGATGAAGTGTCTAGAGAAGCTGGTTTCCATTTTATGAGGAATACCTGCAGAGAAGCTGATGTGATGGCTTGGTATGAATCACAGAAAATATGAGCCAATAAAAATCCACTGTTCTGGGTCACTTAAATTTGAGACACATATTATGGAACAACAGATACACCAACTATGCCCAATGCACAATGAAGATCAAGACAGCAAAGGTCCTTCACGTAACTGTAGACTCAAGAACCTGAATTCTTAAAAATTATGTTGCAAATCCATGTTTGAGTATGTGGCAAGGTCCAGGTGTAGAGAACTTTATGATTTTTTTTCTGGTTAAAAAGTCAAAAATGATGAATCGGTGTTTAAAATAAAATACATGGCACTACAAAAATCTACAGATTGTTAAGAAAATTCAGTTTGATTACATCTACCTTTGTTAAAGGGACTAATCCTCCTTTCTACATCACTGCTGCCATTAATATTAATCAGTTACTATAGTGCTTTTTAATTTAATCACAGATGTTACCATGCACATTCACTTTTATTAAGGTAAAATATATATATATAAAAACTGACCAAAATTGATTTGGATAATCCAGCATATGCATATGAATGAAGCAAAGTCAATAGCCACCATATATAGAACATTTTCAACACCTCAAGAATGTTGCTTCTCTCTACTTTGCAGGCATTCTCTCCACCTATTTGTGGTTCTGAACAATTGAGACTTGTTTTCTGTCATGATAGCTTTGTATTTCCTACAATCTTACACAAATGGAATTCAGCAGTCTAAAGGTCTTTGTGTCTGGTTTCTCTTACTCAGTACAAGGGTCATGAGTGTCCTACATGGTGATGCATGTTATCAGTAGTTTGTGCATTGGCACTGCTGAGAAGCATTCCACTCTATGGGATAGAATACATTTTATGTATCCAATTATCAGCTGAAGAACTTCTGAGCAGTTTCCACTTTTGAGCTACTATGAATAAAGTGCCTATGGAACAGTCAAGTATAAGCCTTTGTGTAGATATGTCTTTTACTGCTCTTGAGTAAATAGCTAGCAGAACTGCTGGCTGCTACAGTAAATATGTATTTAACTTTATGAGAACCTGTCAAACTGTTCTGCAGAGTGACTGTAATGTTTTGTATCCCCATCAGCAATGAATAAATGTTAAAGTTGCTCCATATTGCTTGTCAATACATAAAATTATCAGTCTTTTAAATTTCAGCCTTTCTGGTAGTGGTATAGTCACACTTTGTCATGAATCTGATTTGCATTCCCCTAATGATTAGTAATGTTCAGTAGCATTTCGTGTATTTAAACTACATACCTTCTTTGGTTAATGTCACCTCACATGATTTTTAATAGGGTTGAATTAAAACTGTATTTAAGATTATTATAATAACTTTATTGAATAAGTGTCAGTTAGATCTTCTATATAATTTATCAGAATTTGCTCTATAAATAATCATTTTGTGGATTGTTTTCTCACTTTCTTAAGATAACTTCTAAGCAAATGTTTAGTTTTGATGCAGTTTAATTTACCATTATTTTGATTTATATTTGCTTTTGTACTAAAAAAAAACTCTCATTAATCCAAGATCATAAAGATTTTTGCTCCTTTTCTACAGATCTTACGCTTTTTGCTGTTGCAGTTTCTAGATATGTTGTGTGATGAGGGTCAAGGGTTCAATTCTTTGTTTTATTTTTGTTTTGTTTTTAATGAGGTCATTCAAATTGTCTGGCATCATTTGTTGAGAAGACTGTAATTTCCGCTACTGAATTATTTTGTTGCTTCCATAAAAGATAATTTCTTTAAAATTTTACAAGTCTATATTGCAATTCTTTCTGTTCCATTAATTTATTATTACTAGCCTTATGCCTAAACCAGACTTCCTTGATTAGGAAAGATTTCAGATAGTAAAAGCCTTCAACTTTGATCTCTTTAAAAACAATGAAAACTTACACAAAATAATCTCTCAGATCTCTGTCTTCATATATACATGTATATATACATATACATGCACGCACATATCTATATATCTATATATATCACTAAATGTGATATTCTTGCCTCAGCCTCCCAGAGTGCTGGGATTACTGGTCCGCATTACCATGCCCAGCAGGTTAACTGGGGGAAATAAACATTTCAGCAGTATAAAGCATGCTAATGCATTAACATGATCTATTTTTTTCTGTTTTTTTAAGTTGTCTTCCCTTTGTCATAGGTACAGAAACTGAATAAAAGTGAAGGTGGATATGTGGGCAGAATTCTTGGCACTAAAGGCAGAGAGCAGTTGGTCTCTGGCCACTGAGTATGATATTAGCTGAAAATTTTACTTAGATTCTGCTTACTACATTGGAGAAATACCTTTCTATTTCAAATTTATGGAGTCTTTTTAAAGCTCCATCTCCTGAGGTAAACAAACGATTTTTCACCTATCTACTTACAGTCAGTCTTTACTTTCCTTGCATTCTTGAAATGTAGTTATAACCATTTTAATGTTGTCATATACTAATTTTACTATTTCTAACATTCCTACAGAAGTTTATAGTGTGTAACTTTTCCACTAATCTTAAATTTTTACTGTCATTATTTACATGACTGGTGATTTTTGTTTACATGTGAGACACAGATTTTTTTTTGTATCCCAGTAAATATTTTTGAACATTACTCTGAAACAGTTAAGTCACTTGGAAATAGGTCTTTCCAAGGCTTGCTTTTAGGCTTTTGTATGTATGTGGGATCAGAGCCACAATTAGATTAGAACAAATTCCTTTAACCTCCTTTATCTATCTTCTTTCATATTTAATGTTGTACACCAAGAATAAGCCACCCTGAAATCTCGTGAGCTAAAAAGCGTAGTCAGTTTATTAGGTGTTATTTTCTACCTGCCATAGTACAGAAGATGCCATAGTACAGAAGTACATAGTACAGAATGACTTTCTGTCGTTACATAACAAAGATGCTTTTTCTTCCAGGATCAGCAACATTTTCATTTTTCCTAAGCCCTCACCAGCTGCCTCCTCAGGGCCATCAGGTTTCTTCTACAGTCTCCTGGGAGGCTATCTGAATTTTTCCAACACTTTCCTAAGTTTTCCTCCAGTCTCACTAACATTCCAGCCCGGAATCCACTTCCACATTTTCAGGTTTTTTGTATAACTACAGCCTGAACTCAGGTGCCCAAGCCTGTGTGAAGCTGTCTTTGTTGATATAAGACTATAATCTATAGACACTATCTTCCTAGTTGTTGGAAGTCAAGAATTCACGGAAGGTGGGGCCAGGCAGTTCAAGCTTGGGGTTTCCCATAAAGTTCAAACGCACCCATCAGTGAGGCCTGCAGTCTTCTAAATACTCTGCCAAGGCTGGAGGCTCTCCTGCCAGGGCCTCCCCGACCTGGCTGGCAAACTGGTGCTGACTGTTGGCAGGTCCAATTTCTGCTTTGGGCGAGCAATCTTCAGAGGCTGCTTGAGAGCCTTCTCAGTGTGGCAGCGGGATTTCTCCTGGGTTGATGACGAAAAACCAAGCAGGAAGGTAATACTTTCTATAACAGCCTTAGACATCACAGATCATGCCTTCCTTCATTTTCTAATTACCATCTGGCCTCAAGAGGAATCAATACAGTAGCCAAATATCAGGAGGGCAAGATCAACAGAGGATTATTAAATGAAAGCAATGGAAATGAAAAGGAAAATATGGTAATAAGATAGAAATTGACTTGGGGTTTAGACAACATAAATAGTGTAATATGAGAATGTTTATTCACTGAAGAAGTGATTTATGAACTGAGACTTGCAGTGGAGTAACTGGCCTAGTAGATGTCATGTGTCACAGGGGAGTCAGTGAGGGAATTCCTGGACTGAAGTTTGAATGCCTGAGAACCACAATGTGCCAGAACAACAGAAAATGGATGTTCCGGTTCAAACAGGGTGCTAGAATTCACCCCTCCTCCAAGGTTTTGTTTTATTTGCAGGGCATTCATGAAGATGACCTTTACTCAGTCAATTAATGCAAGGTGATCACTTCTAGAAATATTCTTGCAGGTACACCTAGGAGGGCTTTTACCAGTATCTGGATCACAATGGCAAATAAAGTTAACCATAGCAGCCCACTAAATCAGGTACCAGCTACAAACCCAATTATTATACAAGCAATTTTGATAGGTGGTTATATCTTACTTTGAAACTAATCATTGACCTGTGTTTTGCAAAACATCATTTATCTCTATTTGGCACATTTCATAGCTTTCGCCAAGGATCATGGGGAAGCCATGCTCCAGACAACTCTCCAAATGACCACTTGTCCAATCCTGACTGGCTTAAGGTTAATTCCTGCTTCACCACAACACTGTACATTGCACTTACTGCTCCCTTCTTTGAAATTAAGCATATTTAATATGTGTTTATTGTATAGTTCGGCATATCATATTAACCTAAACATAAAATGTTGTAATAGTTGTTTAAAAACCTATAATACTTATGATAATTGATAAATGTGACTTACCCAATGTTAATATAGTTAACAGAAAAATTGTTTGTTTTCATCATCAGATTCTGCATTATGTGAAAAATAAATAGTCTGGACTCAGTTAACTAGAATCAACATATTTATTTACCAATTCAAGGTTCTATTAGAATGCTAAATGATACTTTTCTTGGAAATCTTTAAAAGCCAAATTATGTTTGTTGGGCCATGTTTACATATGTTTACATATGGGGAAATTAATTCTGAACTATAAATTCATCAAGAGAAAATAATCAGAAATAGTTTGAAAGGGCTAAAATCCACTTGTATCCCTATCAAAAGAACACAGAAATCACTAGATATTAACAGGTTAATTCAAAGTTATACAAAACTATTTTCCATTTATTTTTGTATATAGAATTTAGCCTTGCATTAGCATTCTGCCAGCAGTCATAAACTTAGAAAGCTGATTCAATCTCTTGTGCTATTCTCTGTGGATGATGGAGATGTGTACTAAGTTACACTACTGCTATCATGTAAGTCAAATCCTAGAGATGATTCTGTTAGAAACCATTAGTGATACATAAAATATTTATTGATGTTTTTCTCTGATGTTGAGAACAGTTCCCAAGGACAAATTTTTCTGGTAACTGCCTTTTTTTAACTTAAACTATATCTCCTGTATTCAGTTTCTTGCTCAATCATCTGTTGGTGTTATGAATTTACACAAGTGTTTAAATCTCCTTGTGCCTCAGTTTCTTCTGTAAACTTGGGCACTGTTGTAGCACTTGTCCCTTGTATTTATCATCTGTCTTCTTGGTCTCCATAAATACATGAACCAATTCTGTCTCTCTGTCTGTCTTTCTGTCTGTCTACCTACTACCTACCTACCTATCCTTCCATCTTCCCTGCATCATCTTGGTTCTGTTTCTCAGGAAAATCCTGAGTAAGAAATTAACCCTGGAGATTTTTAATGGATAAGGTTGGTCATTTAGTGTCCATGTAGTAGAAATGTACCTACATGATCAGCTCATGTTGAAAGATTCTCACCACAGACAGACTATGGAATTTTTGGTACCAAGGTGCTTCACGTGCATACCCATTGTAGTAAAACAATGAGTTCTGTGAGACCCAGGTGTGAGAAGAAGAATATTGTGGTTGAGTTGGCCATATCTACTCTTTAATGTGTATCTCTCTCCTTCTGTTACTACATTATGTTATACTGAGCATAAATTGTTTGAGTCTTATGAATTCTTTCCTTAACAAAAGTACTTAATATATGTAACACATTTCTCACTGTTAATAGTTATAAAATGATGCCCAAAAACCCGGGAAATAAAAGCAGTTTACTAATACTTTGAACCAGGCCTGGGCTTCCAGTGTCTTCCAGAATCCTAGCCTAGTTTCAGATGAATCTCTTCTAATATGCTGCATCTCATAAAAATAATATAGGGTTAAGAAATACTTACTCCCTCAAAATTTATCACATTAAAATACCTGTATTTTTTCTCCAATGAGTTAAAAGATGCTTCTAATGTGGTTTCTTCTATTGTATTAGTTTCTGAATTATGTTTGAGCATTCAAAGGTTAATAAAAAAAAGTATATGAAGAAGTAAGATAGAAAAAGATTCCTTACACTTGTGAGACAACAAAGTTACAGGAATTTGTGTAACTCTGATTCATATCCAAATGCTGGCATGTATTTCATACACAGTTCCAGAAAATAAAAAAAACTTAATCTCTAATACTTAAAAATAATCACAATCCACATCTATTTTAATTTTCTTTAACTTCAGATCTTCCTCCTGGATCTTTAAAGCTGTAAGCTCTATATATTCCTTTCAGGTAGGTGCCTAGCAGTTAGAAAAATTCAAACTAAACAATTAGCTTCTCAGATAATACCGCCATTTGAAAATACACTTTAATAATTACTAAAAGCCATAATGAGGTCTCTAATGAATAAGAAATATAGAACCACATATATTTTAGATCTCCAAAGTACATTTCATTAAAAATACAGTTCTAAAGTCACAGATACAGCTCAGTACTAGCACACTTGCGTATCATGTGCAAAGCCCTAGGTTCAACTCCCAGTACCTCAAAAATAAAGAAACAGGTTTTTGAATCTCGTTTTTGCATTGGAATCTTATGAAGAGTTACACTCCAATAATACAATTAGAGGATTAAAATATTTTTAAGAGTTAAAATTGAAGAAATATGTGTTCTTCGTAGTCTATTAATTTACATGCTAGATCAAGTAATTTCAGTAAATTTAAGATCCTGGGATAAATAATTTGGGAAAAGTAAAGGGACATAAACGTCCATGTTTACATCAAGATTTCTGCAAAATTAGTGAGAAATAAGGCATATGTCTTTTAATGAGAAAAGCAGAGCAGCTACTTTTATAACCTGAAGGTCAGAAAATAGTACAAATAAGGAGCATTATGAAAAAGGGGTCACCAGAGGATCAGGACTTCCTGGAGGAAAAGAGCTTCCACAGGTTCTTTAGGAGAGGTCCTTTAGAAGTACAGCCTTTAGAACGGAAGACAGCACCTTAAACACAAGGAAACAGCAGAAAGAGAGGCACAAAAAGTCTAACTCACAAGTCATGTTTGAAGCATGGTTCCACCACAGGATGACACCAAACCATCAAATGAATATAAAGGCAACTGGTAAGGTCACAATTATGTGCTGAGAGATGTTTAACACCAGGCCAAGAATGTGTATCTCACCCTGAATGGAGGGCCCCTGACTGTTTCTGAAGAAGAGATGAATGTGATGAAGGCAGGCTCATTATTTCAACAACTTATGTAGTCATTTTTCTACTACTAGCGGTAAACAGAACATCAATCCCTGTTCCTTAATAGCCTGTCATATACTTGAAAACTGTAATTATGTTCTTCCATTAGGAGAAAGATTAAGACAATCCAAAAGAGGGAAAAAGTGAAATTAGGGTGACCAGTTAAGAAGCAATTTTCAATCTGTACAAATCTTGATAATATCACAAAATTATATGGCCCACAGTCAGATGTGAAAGGGATGAGTATGATTTCATGTCACGACAAACTCTTTTCTAACTGAGAAATGTCCTTACAAGTCTGAGTGTGTATCTTGCTTATTTAATGTCTTAATGTATCTTAAAGTCTAACAGACAGCTCCAAAACAAGTGTGATACTGACATGGGAAAGTGCCATCTCAAGAACTCAGGGATCTGGAAAAAGACAATGATCATATTTACTTAAGAGTCTTCCTATGCAGC
>PVJX010038085.1:0-16536 GCA_004027295.1 Dolichotis patagonum
AAATTTTGTTTGAAACAATGTTCATTAGCTGGGCATGGTGGCATGTGTTACTGGGAGGCTGAGGCAAGAGAAATGCTTGAGTCCAGGGTTTGAGGCCAACTTGGAGAATGTCTCAAAAAAGAAAAAAAAAAGTGCATGTTAGTGAGGATTTTTAAAAATAATCATGGACAAATATGTGTTAGAGTCTTCCTGAATTTTCTTGAATATTCTATAGATAATTATACTTTATTTTTCTTATATTTCTTTCTTTCAGTTTCTTGTTTAAAATTTTTTGTTATTTTTTAAAATTTATTTTTATTGTGTGTAATCAACAAAGTCATATATATTTAAGTATATAAAACCATGTTTTAAAATACACATATGTTGTGAAATGATTACTACAATCAAGCCAATTAATGTATCTATTATCTTACATACTTATAACAATTCTTAATTTTTGCTTAGAAATATTTTGCAATAGCATAAGTCAAGAAGTATTTTTTTTTTTTTTTTTTTTGAGACAAGGTCTTGCTATGCAGTTTAGGCTGGGGTTAAACTCACCACGTAATCCAGGCTGCCTTGAGTTTGCAATGATCCTCCTGCCTCAGCCTTCCAAGTGCTGGGATTATAGGTGGACCACCCCTCCTGGTTTGTGTGTTTCTGTTATTCATCAATCTATCTGCAAGGTCTACTGTCTGTACTTTAATTAATATTTATTGAGGGTATAAATACTAAATTTAAACTGTTGTGGGAGCCTGTAGTGTCATCTACTCAGGAGGTTGGGGAGAGGATTGCTTGAACCTAGGAGTTTGAGACCAGCCTAAGCAACATGGTGAGATCCCATTTTAAGAAAAGAAAAGAGGAGAGAAGCAAAGCAAAGCAAAGCAAAGATAAGAAAAGAAACAATAAACAAGTGGAGGGTTGTGTTTTTGAGAGCCCCACCAAAGGGTTTAAATAATGCATGGTCAGTGGGGAGAACGGATGGTTTTTGAGCAGGTGAAGGCAGAAGGGACGGCTCTGTGCATAATGCGGGAAGAATGGAGAATTGGGATGCAGGAGACTGCTCAAGAGGTTGCTGTGCCAGGAGCCGCTGGCCTGGAGACGGGGTAAGAGTCAGTTCATCGGGTTCCAAGGACACCCAGTGTGTGCTCCGGAGGACTCGGGCTGGCTGGAGCTTGGTTGGATCTGGGCTTCCACTGAGTGGGGCTGTGGCACCTGGGCAGCAGTGAGGCCACAGACAGAGTCTGGGCAGCGGAGGGCAGGGGCTGAGTGCAGGTTCCCACCTTGTGATTTTTTTTTTCTTTTTAAAAACAGGGTCTTGCTATGCAGCTCAGGCTGGCCTTGAGCTCACTTTGTAATCCAGGCTGGCCTCAGACTTGCAACTATCATCCTGTTTCACCCTCCAAATGCTGGGATTACAGGTGTGTGCCACCACGCCGGGCCTGACCCTTTGATTTTAGGCCATGTCTACACTGAGGGGTGGTAACATGTGAGGAGAAGGGGAAGAGAGAAAGGAGACAGAAGGAAGCAAGCACGAGAGGACAATTTAGAGGACTGATGTGAACCTGACCGGCTGGGTTAGGGGAGAGGAAGAGGGAGAGGAACCGAGCCAGAGAAGAGCTTTTGGCAGAACAGTGGCAGAGCCAGGGTGATAGAAGCATGGTGTTCTGCAGCCAGGCCAACCTGAGTTCAAGCCTTGGCTTTACACTCTATCCCCTGAGCTTGCCTCCTGGTCTGTTAGTCACAGACTCTGCCCGAATTACAGGGTGGTTGTGAAGATTAAGTGAGATAATATATGCACAGTGCTTAGCGCAGTGTCTGCAGTCAGCACTCAGCAACCTTTAGCTTTTCCCTGACATCCTCTAGGGAGCAGACGGTTATCTAGATAGAAGCTGGGCAGGTTCACAAGGTCATTTTTCCTCCCTTTACTCAGTGGTGATCTTGTTCTAAGAGGCTGATTCTGGCCCATCCTTATGCTTGCAAGGTAAACAGGAACAGTCCAGGGATCAGCTCAATCTCTTCCCAGAAGGAAAGTGCCTTTGAGAATCTAGGTCCCAGCTGGAGGCTGGTTGATAGTTAGGGGAGTCACAAAGTGGTGCCCAAGAACCCTGGATGGTGCTGTATGTGTAGGGATTTGGCTGCTTTTAATTTTAATTTTAATTTTTTATATTGTTTGAGGCAGGGTTTCACTATGTAGTTCAGTCTGGTCTTGAACCCAATTGTTAGCCCAGGCTGGCCTCAAACTCACAGTGATCATCCTGCCCCAGTCTCCAAAATGCTGGGATTATAGGTGTGCACTACCACACCTGGTTTGGATTCTTATTATGAAAGGGGCATGAGGAAGTGCTAGACTGATCAAGGTAGGTTATCACCAAATGACACCATCTTTAAAACTAGACCTAGGTATTTTGCTAATTATGATGGGAAAAGTATGGTTCTTTCTACACCAGAAAATAATTAAGCAAATGAACAAATATATATATTTTTAAATTTTATTTTAAAGACAATAAAACCAAACAAAATAAAACAGAATAAAGCCAATCAAAGCAAAACAGTGTGATACAGGATTTCAAAACAGGATAATAGGAAATCAACAGTGGTTACCATAATGCTTCTTGTTATCTTCAAAATTACTGCCCATACCATCAGAAATAGTAAAATCAAACAAAAGCAAAAGGAGGGAAAGAAAGTGCTCTAAAGGATATAACTGCATGTATGTTTAAGTGTGTAGGATTGATAACCGAATTACTAAGTTTTTTTGGATCGTTGAACAGAGCTGTTTGCAGCCTCACTGTTTGAATGTCCACTTTGTATACCTTAATTTTGTAACATGAACAACTATTTCTAAGAAGACAATATGTAATTTATCAACTAGTGATTTCTTACTTTTTTTTTGAAATTCTGTATTATTTCTACCCTTTTTTCTGTTTTGCTTTTTTTCTCTTTAAATAAAATTAAAATAAAAAAAAGACTGGAAAAAAATAAAATCAAACAAAAAAGAACAGAATAAAGCCAATCAAAACAGAACACAATAAAACCAATCAAAACAGAACATTGAAAAAAACAAAACAATAAAATGGAACAAAACAAAATAATGAGAACAATATTGGATTTCAAAAACAAGACAGAAGGAAATCCCCCACAGTTGCTATGTTGCATATTGTTATACTCTAAATAGATGCTCAGAATACTGGCTTTAGGCCTGCAAGGTTAATCAAACAATACAAGAATTAAGGGAGGGTACCCTTGTTGTCTCCCAGCCCGCATGCCAGCTGGCTCACTGGAAGGGCAAATTGGCTTCTTGTTTCTCTTCCCAGCCCTGTATGGCTGTTTCTGCTCATGGGGCTAACTCAATTTTTATTCCTCATATCCATCTTCCCTAATGTGCTTTTTAGAAATTAGTTTTTGTGTCTTAGAAGCAGATCCTTTCCTGCTGCATGTTTCAAAGCTGTTGTCTGCTATTAACGAAGTATCTCCTTCCTGCCAAGGGCAGAGTGGCAGTGAGCCCCCATGGCCTGCCACTGACTGCCTGAGTCCAATGGCCTCCTTTTCTACTTTAGCTTATCGGTGTCAACTGCTGCAGCCACTGCCATCTTAGGATATCATTGTGGTGGGAGAAAAGGGGCAGGGGGACTGCAGAGAGGGTGAGGTGATGTGCCACAAACAAATATTTTTCTCTCTTTCTTTCTCTCTTTTCTTTCTTTCTTTCTTTCTTTCTTTCTTTCTTTCTTTCTTTCTTTCTTTTCTTTCTTCCTTTCTTCCTTTCTTTCTTTCTCTTTCTTTCTTCTTTCTTTTTCTTTCTTCTTTCTTTCTTTCTTTCTTCCTTTCTTCTTTCTTTCTTTCTTCTTTTTTTTTTTTTTAGACAGGGTCTCACTCTGTAGTTCGGGTTGGGCTTAAACTCACTATGTAGCCCACACTGGTTTTGAACTTGCAGTGATCCTTCTGTCTCAGCCTATGCCCGGCTCTATTTTGTCTTACACTGTTAGCATTTCATACTAACAGATGACAAAAAGAAGTCTAAAAAGATAAATTAACATTGATAAGGACACCAGGAATAGATTTTTTGTGTGTGTGTTTTAGTGACTGTGTTGAGTTTGATCATGGTTTTGTGTTGCTGACATATAAAATGGCCTCATCTTGGCCATGACGTTGGTTCTGACAATATGTCATAGTTTCTTCTTCTGTTCTACATCTAATAACATTCTTGCTCACTATGTACTTTCTGTACATTATCTTATTCATCCTGTGAGGCCGGCAGTAGCAACTTTGTACTATAGAAGAGAAAAGCGAAGCTTGGAGGGAGTTAGCTCGTGTAAGAACATACAGTGAGTGTCTTGACTGAGGCACCCATGTCCTCCCTTTAGGCAGAGACCTTGACAACAGGGCTTAGGATCTCATCCATGGTGGCCGGTCATAACATCCTGTCTCCCATACGACAGAGATTGGCCCATGGCAGGGTACATGAACCAAGCAGAACCAATCAGGTATCTTCCCTGGATTGATATGAGCTCAAAAGTACACGGTGAAGGTTTAAATAAACATTTATTGCATAAAAAACACTTTGTCACTAATTTCTCTTAAAATACTCCACCTTGCTTCAAACACATGTATCTAATAATTCTTACTACTTTCTCAAGCAGTCCTGGAAGTCACCTTTCATGAATGTCTTTATGAGATGTGATAAAAAATATGGTGAATGCTGCTGCTGAGTATCATCCAACAGAAAGGCAGGCTCATAAAAACATGTTTTCTCATCCACCTTAGTCACTAGATCTGGTACCACGCAAATTCTGACTCATCCTCAAAGTTAAAATGACCATGAAACCCAGATGCTTTGAACTGATTCAAGAGGTTGACTCAGCCACAACAGCGTAACTAAAGATGTACCTGAAGGAGAACTTCCAGAACTACTTCAGAAACTGACAAGAATGCTGGGATAGAACTGGGCATGGTGGTGCATGCCTGTAATGCTAACACTCAGGAGGCTGAAGCAGGAGGATTACTTTGAGGTTGAGGTTCGTTTGGGCTACATAATGAGTTCAAGGTTTGATTGAACTATATAACAAGACACTGTCTCAAAAAAAAGTGATAGTGTGTTTGGTGTTTGAAGCAATGGAGAGTACCTTAAAGAGATTAACAGCAGTGTCTTTTACTGGTACTGACAGGAATCTACAGAAATCAGAGTGATAACCGTCCCAGAAACACCCAATTTGATTTTCAAGTTTTAAAAATGTAAGCACTCCCCATAGCTTTTGATCACACCATGTGGTTTTTGGTTTTTGATCATACCATGTGGTAGCCTATGTGGAGAGGCCCTGCTGTGCTATAGTTAGAAGCCAACATGCAAAGGCAGAATCAACATGACGGAAGGATGGATGGGTGAATGGGTGGATACATGAATGAATGGTGTTGGGTTTTCTGTTCTGGCCCTAGTGGCTGTTGTTAATTGAATTATCACAAAAACCTTATGCCGTGTATAATACAACACCCTTTTTGCTTCAGTGAGCCTGAGAAGAATTTCTGTCTGTCATAGTTGAAAGATCTTGATTAATATAATTAGAATATGGTGGAGTCAAGATCCAAAACCAGAATCCAAAGTCTTAACTCCTCTGCAGTAACCCTTTCCTAGTATTATGTGCTGATCTCCTAAAAGGTCTCTCTCTAAACCACTTCCTTGTGAGCAATGCTCTATAATTTTTAAAATCACTGCTTATTCTCATGAGTCACTTTCTTTTTCTGAAGCTGCCCTCAGTCTCTTTGTGAGAGTGAGGCAGCTCCCTGATTTATCAGGACGTACAAGAACGCAGCTGTCAACTTGGGTGTTGCTGGGAAGGTTGTTTATCACTCTGATTCTGCAGATTCCTGTTAGTACCAGTTTCACAAGTGTCATTGTCCATTCTTGGCCCTCTGTTCTGCACATGAAGGAGCCTGGCTTCTGACTCAAGCCTGACACCAGGCCCTTGTACTTGCTGGGATGGCAGCCAGTCTCTGGCCGTGGGAGGCAATGAGGAGTTGGCAGCCAGGGTAGAAGTTTCCTGGGCTTTTGAGTCAGGTGTAGAGCTCAGAAAATGCAGCTCTCTATGCACTGACTTTGTGTACAGAGGTTAACCCTGATATCTAGCAGTGTCAAAAGTGGTTGTGCCCCTTTTACTCCTTACCTTCCTCTTCTCCCTACCCATGCAGGTTTAATCTGACATGGAAATATCAAAGTCTACCTGGTTTTAGTCTAAGCTAAAGGGTTTGATTTTCACAGTGACATCAAAATGTGATGTGATTCTGATGTATGACATAGAAAACTGTATTTTATGGTACAGTTTTACAAACTCTTTTTCTTTCTTCTTTCTTCTTTCTTTCTTTCTTTCTTTCTTTCTTTCTTTCTTTCTTTCTCCTTTCTTTCTTTCTTTCTCCTTTCTTTCTTCTTCTTTCTTTCGACAGTGTCTCTGTAATTCAGGCTGGCCTTGAAGTCACTATGTTGCTATGCTGCCTTTGAGTTTGTGATGATCCTCTTGGCTCAGCCTCCCCAGTGCTGGGATTATAGGGGTGCATCACCATGCCCAGTAGAAATATTCATTAGTTATGTGGCAACATGGATATTAGATTCTAAGTGAGTGGTGGCAAATGAACAGTGAATCCCAAAGGTTAGCTAAGATCAAATCTTTAAATTTAATTATTTGTTTATTTTATTTTTTTGAGGCAGGGTCTCACTAAATCATGAAGTTTGGGTCAAATTTGTGATCCTCATGCCTCAGTTCTCCAGAGTGCTAAGATTACAGGTGTGTGCCACCGAGTCTGGCTACAAATCTCTAATTTTAAAGAAAATAAGGAGACAAATTGGGGTTTCTGGAGAGCAAATTAAAAGAAAAATCTTATGCTTTAAAAAGTATAAAAATGTGAGCAGGCAGACAGCTATTAATGTATACAATTTCATTCTTTTTTTTTTTTTCTTTTTTTTTGGTACCAGGGATCGAACTCATGACCTTGTACTTGCCAGGCAGGTGCTTAAGCCACTGAGCTAAATCCCCAGCCCCTACAATTTCATTCTTAAATGCAAATATAGGCAGAAGTGTGTGGCTCAGTGGTAGAGTGCTTTCCTAGCATGTGCCAGGCCCTGGGTGGCTCCTCAGCATCACCAAAGCAAACCAAAAACTTAGATATGTAGCCAAATTAATAGTTGAAAATACCTTGTCATTAAGGAACAAAATGTCAGAATGCTTTGAGGCTACTTGATGTAGCTTGGAGAAAACAGGCCCTTCCATGCTGATTGTTGTTAGGCTATAAAATAAATATATTGGTGCTTCTAATCATGTGTAGTTTTTAATGTATTTCCATTTTTAATCTATCTATCTATCATCTATCTATCATCTATCTATCTATCTATAGTACTGGGGATTGAACCCAGGGTCTTTATACTGAGTTACATTCCCAGTTCATTTAATTTTTTAAAAAAGTTTGAGACAGGCTCTTACTAAATTGTTAAATGTCCAAGCTGTGCTCCAACTCATGATTCTCTTGTGTGTTTCCATTTAAAAAAAGTTTCCTTCTCTTTCCCTCCACCCCTCTTTTTTCCCCCTCTGTGTCTTGAGGTAGGTTTGTGTGTGTGCGTGTGTGTGTGCGTGCGCGCACATGTGCACATGATGGGGGGCTGGGAGGTCAGTGCCTCAGGATGGGCAAAGACCCAGATACTCCAAACCAGCCACTATTTATTGAGTGTGTACAATGCAATGGGTGAACACAGTGATAGGATGGGGTAGTGAAAGATTCAGAGGTTGATAACTCAGCAGGCAGTGGATAATCCTGGGATGACTCAAGATGGCTGAGATGATTGTATGCTAAGAGGGATTTTGCTCTGGAGTGTTCTTTTTCATGAGATAGGGGTTTTGTCCAGACTGGCCTCAGACTCATGATCCTCCTGCCTCAGCCTTCCAAGTAGTTGGGATTACAGGCATGTGCCTGGCTATGTGTTACCATTTTAAAACCCTAAAACAGCCTACATTTAAATACATTTCTACAAGAATTTGGAATGATGCTTGCGAATGATGTTTAATGACTGATGGTGTAAACGTATTTGCTGATTTATGGTATTTTAAGATTCTAAATACCACAGTCAGTTAATATATCTTATATTCATTAATTGGTATTCAAAATAAGTGTAATTTTTTCTGTGTAGTCCTTTGGGAAAAGTGCATTGAATATCATTTTTAGTCATAAGTTACTTTCCTAATTTGTATTAGAAATCTTATTTTAAAATCTTCTAGTCAGGAATCAGCACCATTTGTGGACTAGGGGGAGAGAGAACAAGGCCATACCAGCAAGCAAGCCCAGTCTCAGAACCAGTGCCATGCGTGGGCAGCCGCTGGACTGGGGACAGCCAGACCCCAGCCCCTTCTGGTGCATGGGCTGGCAAACAAGAAGTACCAATCTCCCCCCACCTCCTTAAGCAACCAGTTTATCTGGAGAAACATAGGCTGTGATGATAGCTATCAAGGTGAAATGCAATTGGATGTCCGTGGTGCTTTGTTGTTTCACTAACACTGCAGGTCTAGGGTCAGTGGTCTGATTATGGATTCAGAGGATAGTGGTACGCAGTGTGACATCTAAGGGGAATCTCTTTCTGAGGGTTGCAACCATTGTTGATTCCCTATGGCCTTGTTTTTTTTTTTTAATATTTTATTTTATTTTTTTAAAAATTTTAAAATTTTATTTTAAAAGGGAGTAAAATTAAACACAACAAAACAGAACAGAATGGGACATAAGAAAGCATAAATTTCAAAGCTAGACAACCAGAGATCTACACTATTTGTCATACTGTCTTTTGTTTTCTTGCACATGGTTATCCTTATCTTTGCATGTGGAGAGCTCATACTAAATAACATAGCCAATCTTTTCACAAGATGTGTAGTTCACTGGCTCCCACTTGCTAGGGAGGGGGGACACGGGATGGGGGACAGGATGACATGAAATGTCTGATTCTCAGCCCACACGCAGGCAGGATCACAGTCGCCCCCCAGAGACGGGAAGAGTTCCTTGTTCTCCTGGCACCCCAAGTCAACCGCATGGTGCAGGTCCTGATGCGCCAGGGTCTCTCTCCTTCAAGCTGCCGAAAGTCTGCCACACTCTCAGCCGCCTCCCAGAGAGGGGGGGAGTCCCTTGTTCTCCTGGCACCCTGAATCAACTGCACTGTGCAGGTCCCAATGCACCAGGGTCTCTCTCCTTCAGGCTGCTGAAAGTCTGCCACACTCTGAGTTGCCCCCCAGAGGGGGGGGAGTTCCTTGTTCTCCTGGCACCCCGAGTCAACCGCACTGTGCAGGTCCCAGTGCACCAGGGTCTCTCTCCTTCAGGCTGCTGAAAGTCGGCCACACTCTCAGCCACCCCCCAGAGAGGGGAGGAGCTCCTTGTTCTCCCGGCACCCCGAGTCAACTGCATGGTACAGGTCCCGAGGTGCCAGGGTCTCTCCCCTGCAGGCCCCCTAAAGTCCGCCATACTCACCTACTATTTCTTTCTGAAGAACTGACCATTCCATTTCCAAAGTTCTGAAATGGCCAACAGACCACAGAAAGAATTCTCTTGAGGCTCCTGTTTGAAACCAGCGGCTACAGCAACCTGCTGGCCTTGCTTCAGGGCCAGTATGGCCTTGTTTTGAAGTCCTATATTGTTTCCATTGTTTTGTTGCATTGGGTTTTATTCTCTTTTGTTTTATTTGACTATGTTTATCTAATGGCAGGAGCAGCTATTTCAAAGATAGCAAGATACATTATGGTAGCCATTTTGGATTTATTATTGGCTTGTTTTGAAGTCCTTTATTGCATCCATTGTCTTGTTTTTATTGCTTCTATTCTATTCTGTTCTGTTTGATTTTAACTATGTCTGCAGCTATTTTGAAGACATCAAAAAGCATTGTGGTAACTATTGTTGATCTTGTAATGTTTTGAAGTCCCATATCTCTTACATTGGTTTGTTTTGATTGGTTTTATTCTGCTTTGTCCTCTTTAAAATAAAATACAAAAAAAAATTTAAAACTTTTCTAGGAGAGTTAATTAGTGTTTGAACCAAAAATCCAGCAATTCTGATTTCCTCCCCATCCTTGTTTGCTTGCTTGCATATTTATTTATTTATTTATTTGTTTTTATTATTTATTTATTTTTAAATTTTATTTAAAGTGAAAAAAAAGCCAAACAAAACAAAACAGAATAAAGGGTAGCAACAATACAGAATTCCAAGGAAAAAAAGGAAAAGAACAACAACAACAACAACAACAAAAAAAAACACTAAGAAATCATTACTTGATAAATTACATACTGAGATCTTGGAAATAGTTGTTCAAATTACAGAATTAAAACATGCAAAGTAGACATTCAAACAGTGAGACTGTTAACAGTTCTGCTCCACGATCTGACAAAAATAGTAATATGGTCATCCATCTTACCCACTCAGATATACATGTAATTATATCAAAAGGGTAAAATTAAACACAACAAAACAGAACAAAGCGGCTCACAAGGAAGCAATGTAAGAGACATAAATTTCAAAGCTAGACAATCAGAGATATTCACTCTCTATCTATCATATTGACTCTTGTTTTCTTCCAAATAGTTGCCCATATAATCACATACAGAGAATTCACATTAAACAACATAATATGGAACTGATCTGAACAGGACGAGGAAGGTGTTTCAGGTCTTCAAGACCAGACAATAGGGAAGCCAAGAATGGCTGTCATAGTGTCTCTCATTCTCTTCAAAACAGCTGTCCATACCTTCATGTGTGTTGAACTTAAACAAAACAAAACAAAACAAAACAAAACAAAACAAGCTAAAATCACTCTGAACAAAGAATGATAGTATTGCTGGATTTCACATCATGATGTTATGGAATCAGCACTGGGTATTGTAGTGTCTCTTTTTCTTCAAAGTAGTTGTTCATTTCAACATGTGTTATATAATTGGTTCTCATAAACTGTTTATAAGCTCTACACATGCATGAGTCTGTACATGTATATCTATACTTTCTGTATTAGAGGGAAAAACAAAACAAAGCAAGATAAAACAAAACAATCCATAGAAAAGCATGAAACAAAAAAGTCATATAAAACTGCAATACAAGGTGATCTACAATGGTTACCATGATGTCTCAGCAGTATATAACAACATGAATAAAAACAAAGCATTGGAGACATGATAAGACTTCAAAAGCAGGTAGTAATCAAACCAGAGTGGGTATCTTAGTGACTCTTGTCATCTTCAGTGTAGTTGCCTATACTCTTAGACTTGATACTATCAATCATAACAGATTTGAATAAAATCAGTCAATACAAAACAGCAATCTAATAAACCAGATTCAAATAAGATCAGTCATAATAAGACAGTATAAGTTATACAGGGCTTCAGATTAAGTTGATAGGAAATGAAGGATGATTACCATAATATGTCCTGCTATTTTTGGGATAGCTGACAACGCCCTCAAATCTAGTGTAAGTAGACAAACTGGAACAGAATATAATCCATCTAAGCAGAGTGGTGAGAATAATGTAGATTTTAAATCTTGTTACCCTATTAACAATATCCTCTGCCTTTCTCTTTTAGACAATTCCTCCCCTTTCACTCCCATAGGGTACACTGCTTATTTTGGGTCCCACTAACTCCCTATACAGAGCATCTCAATCGACCCTATCTCTTGATCTACTCTGCCTGTGTTTCTTTTTGTTATTATATAGAGGCCATCTATATTAGAGATTACAGCCAATCTTCTGTGCCTCATTTCTGCTATTCTATTTTTCTGCCATTGATTATCTATTTTTCTCTTTCATTCCACTGTCTGCCCTGTTCATTGAGGTCTCTCTGTCACTGTTTCTGAAATCCTCGTATTCTTTTTTTCTCTCTCTACAATGTCCTTCAGTATTTTATGTACGGTTGGATTGGTGGTCACAAATTCTCCCAGTTCCTCTTTGTTATGGAAGCATCTTGTTTCTCCATTAATTTCTAGAGAGAGTTTTGCAGGATACATCAATCTGGGCTGGAGATTGTTTTCTTTCAGGGCTTGAATTACTTCGCTCCAAGCTCTTCTTGGTTTGATGGTCTGTGTCGAGAAGTCTGCCGTGATTTTGATGGGTTTTCCTTTATAGGTGATCTGTTTCTTTTCTCTGATGGCTTTCAATATTCTGTTCTTGTGGTGAATTTCTGGGATCTTGATTATTATGTGTCTAGGTGTAGCTCTGTTTTGGTTCTAGGTGGCTGGAGCTCTGTATGCTTCATACATCTGCATATCATTTCCTTTTTGTATGTTTGGGAAGTTTTCCTTAATAATTTCTGTGAATAGCCTTTGTAGTTCCTTTGTTTTGACTCCTGCTTCTTCATTCACATGCTTTATTCTTAAGTTATAGATCCTCTTGTCATTTTCTAGCCTTCCTCTTGTTACTGCCTGTTCCCTTGTTATTTTTAAGAGATCTTCCCTTTCAAGATCACACATTGCAAGCCTGTCTTCAAGTTTTGATAGTCTATCCTTAGTTTCTTTCAAGCAGTTTTGCCAGCTTTCCATGGAGTTTTTAGTTTCCTGGTAATCTCTTTGAATCTGCTTCATGAATTCTAGGTTTTCTTTATATTCTTCATTGAACATTTCTCTCCTCTTGTGTTCCTCCATTCTTCTGTCTGTGTCTTCTTGAGAGGTGCTTAGCCTTTCTTTTATTAATCTACTTATCTCTTGCCTAACTTGAATTAATATTTCAGTTTTGATCTCGTTTACAAGGTCCCAAAGATATCTCTTTATGTCCGCTGATGCTGTGTTTGATGTTGCATGTTTGCTGCCCTCAATCTCTTTTGCATTTACCTCTGCTGGATCAATATTCTCAGGGTTGGGGCCTGGGGGCTTTTTCTTATTTCTCTCTCTCATCATGTTTTTGGTTTCTTCCATACAAGTGTATAGTATAATTTCCAACCCCTTTTCTTGTTGGTTAGGGTTCTTCTGGAGCATGCAGGCTAGAAGCTTCTGCCCTCTGCAGTCCCCCAGACTGAAGTGCAAGCAAGGGCAGTGTATGCTGGCTCCTCCTGTCCGGGCCAATCAACCTTCATGGGCCTTCACTGCATCAGTGTGTGCCATGCTTAGGGAATTGGTTTGGGATGACCCACTTGATCCCGGCCCAGTCCAGGCAGATCCCATCAATCTGCTCTGAGAGGGGAGCAACCAACTGAAGCTGCTTCCTTACCGAGTTAGGACCGTCCTGCCCAATTCCAACATGTTGTCCAGTTGGTTGCTCCTTTCCCATGGGAGGGTCTTATTCCCAGCACTCACCACAGGTTGATGCCAGTCCCTGAGAACTGCTGGGCTCCCCGAACGCTGACTTCAGTGTGGCTGTGGCATGAATTCACGGTGCCTCTGGGTGGGTCGAGTGCAGGGCTGGTTTCGGGCGAGTGGCGTGCAGGGTGGTTCAGCTCCACGCTCTGGCCGCTCAAGCCAGTCATATTGGCACAGGTTTGGATGCTCAGGTCGATCTCGGGCACGAATTCAGGCAGGTTGGCAAGAGCTCCATGCTCACCGATCTTAGCTTCTCTAATGGTAGCCCCAGGACTTCATATTCGAGCAGTTCCTTTCCCTTCACTTTCTTCTTGGGTTGAGAGAATCCATCTCCCTCTGTTTGGGTTTCTCCAGGGTGTTCTATTCTGGCATCTGAGCTGTCTCTCTCAGGTTCCTTATCCTGCTACCTACCAGTCCACCATCTTTTCACCTCTATTTATTTGTTTTTGAGACAGACTTTTCTTTCTTTCTTTCTTTCTTTCTTTCTTTCTTTCTTTCTTTCTTTCTTTCTTCCTTCCTTCCTTCCTTCCTTCCTTCCTTCCTTCCTTCCTTCCTTCCTTTCTTTCCTTCTTTCCTTTTTCTTTCTTTATCTTTGTTTTCTTTTTTGAGACAGAGTTTCACTTCATAGTCCAGGCTGGACTTGAATTTAAGATCCTTCTGCCTCAGCCTCCCAGGTACTGATATTTCTGATGTGTTCCACTGCACCTGACCATCTTGGTTTTCATGTTGACATCATAACCATTATTTTCCTGCAAAATTCCCACTTAGCCTATCAAAGATCAATGTAATGGAAAGTCTCTGAAAGGTTCCACTGTACTTTGGTGTCTGAATGATTACAGCATTCTGTACCTCTGTTTTTCCCAGCCTGGTGCTTCAGCTACCTGTTTAAGGTCAGGAAGAGCTGTTGACAGGGAAGAGAGGACTTTTATTTTGAGATAGTCAGTATTTTATGATTTCATGATTAAGTCTGTAACATGCTTACCTTCTGAGAAATTTTAAATTTCTGGATAGCTTTTTCCCTGACATATGTGTGAAAGGATCCAGTTTGTTCAGTGGGACAGCAAACGGCCTATTTTTACCTTCAATTTCAAATCTCCTTGTTTTACAAGCAGTTTTTGGAGTGGTACTTCCTACTCTGTGAGTCTGTTCTGGGAAGAAGTGGAACACAGGTTTTGTAGACATACATACTGCGCTTTTGTTTTGTTTTTTGTTTTCTTGAGACATGGTCTCACTGTGTAGTTCAGGCTGAGCTTAGACTCACTGTGTAGCCCAGACTGGTCTCAAACTCATGGCAATCTTCCTGCCTCAGCCTCTTGAATGATGGGATTATAGGCATGTGCCACCACTCCTGGCTTTCTGCTTTTATTTTCAACACCCATTTTTCTGTTTATCAAAATTCTTTGATTGTGAAAGTAATCCTCTCTCTCTTTCTCTGTCTCTCTCTTTCTCTCTGGATTGAACCCAAGGCCTTTGCATTGAGCTACATCCCAAGTCTTCTTAATTTTTTTTTTAATTTTGAGACAAGATCTTACTAAATTTCTAAATGCCCAATTTTTAAATTTTCAGACAAGGTTATTAAATTGATCAGACTGGGCTCAGATCTGTGATTTTCCTGCCTTGGCCCCCAGAGTGCTGAAATTATAGGTGTGCACCCCCACCCCAAGTACACTCTTTCTTTTCTGATGGAGATCATAGTGGATTTAACAAAGCACATGGTTTAGAAGCTTAAACACTGGCTCTGTATCATACATGGATAGTGGATTTGCCTTGGTGGGATATCTTCTGAAATCAGCATTGTTATGGCTTGTGTCAGGATGTCCCCCCAAAGCTTCATGCAGTCAAAGGTGGGGTTTTTCAGAGATGGCAAGACCTAGGGTATGTGCAGCTGGGATCAAGGATGTGGTGCTGGGATTGATTCAAAGTGCAAAGCTAGGATTAAGGGTGCCCCACCCTGGGCGTAAGTGTTACCCACCCTAAGTGTAGGTAAGCTGGAAGTTGGAAGGATATAAGGGCCAGAAAGAGGGCCACTGCTGGTCACTTGTTGCTTGTTGCCTTCTACCTGCCCTACTTTACCATAGACTTTCTCCTTTGTGATGCCCTCTGCCATGCCACCCTGCCTTGGAGCCAGCTGACTAAGGTCTGAACCTCTATGGACTGTGAGCCAAATAAACTTTTCCTCTTTCACTTTGGGTGTTGGATATTTTATCTCAGCAATGAGAAAGCTAAGTAGGACAATCTTTGACTGTGAATCCATTCCCATAGTTTCTTACTTGGCAGAGTTTTCTATTCAGAGAGAACAAGCATTTGGCACCAATCTTCTGAGCTTCCATAAAAGGCTGTCTATGAAATATTCACAATTCGTTTGTTGATTATCACTAGGAAGTTGACTTAGAATCGGTCTCAAAAAACAACCATTGATGGAAGAGCAAGATGGCAGACTGGTAGGTAGCAGGAGAGAGACCCTCTCTAAGAGAGACAGCTCAAATGACAGAATAAAACACCCTGGAAAGACCCAAACAGAGAGAGATAGACTCTCACAACACAGAAAGAAACTGAGCGCAAAAACCCGCTCGAATAAGAGGTCCTGGGGCTACTATTAGTGAAGATAAGATCAGCGAGCACGGCACCCGCCTCGAGACACCCGCCTCGAGATGCCTGAATTCCGCCCGACCTGAACAAGCGATCCACTCCGAAGCGACTGGCTTGACCGCCGGAGCCTGGAGCTGAACAGCCCGGCGTGCAGCTTGCTGGGACCGGCACTGCACATGACCCACCCAGAGGCACCATGAATTCCCACCTCAGCCACGCTGAAGTCGGAGGTCGGGCAGTCCAGCAGTTCTCAGGGACACGGTGAGTGATGAGAATAAGACCCTCCCACGGGAAAGGGGAAACCGACTGGGCGACATGTTGGATTTGGGCAGGACAGCCCTAACTCCATAAGGAAGTGGCTTCAGCTGGTTATTCCCCTCGCCAAGCGGATTGGTGGAATCTGCTTGAACTAGGCCACGCCCCTGGCGGGGACCCAGTTACTTCCCTGAGATCAGTGCACACTGATGCAGTGAAGGGCTGCAAAGGTTGACTGGCCCAGAAGGGAGGAGCTAGCGCACACTGCCCGTGGGTGAACTCTAATCTCTGATAACCTATTGAAGAGGGCTAAAGCTCCTAGCCTGCACCCTCTAGAGGAGCCTTAACCAACAAGAAAAGGGTCTGGGAATTACACTGTACACTTGTATGGAAGGAACCAAAAACATGACGAAAGGGAGAAATAAGAAA
>PVJX010038086.1:0-16529 GCA_004027295.1 Dolichotis patagonum
TTTTTTATAGTAGCAATTACACATTTTGGGTTTTATTACTCATACAGTTATTATTTTTTACAGTAGAGACACAATTTGATATTTATAAATATGGTTCTTATTTATTTCACTAATGAGGGTAGTTTCAAGTTGTCTCCATTTACCTATGAAGGCTTCAAGGGCATCCTTCTTCATAGCTGAGGAATACTCCATTGTATAAAAATACCACATCTTTTTCATCCACTCTGTGGTTGCTGGGCATCTTGGTTGTTTCCAAGATTTAGCTATTACAAATTGTGCTGCTATGAACATGGGTGCACATATATCACTGTGATATGAACTTTTCGGTTCCTCTGGGAAAATACCCAGGAGTAGAATAGCTCGGTTGAATGGAGCTTCCAGTCCTAGTCTTTTGAGAATTCTCCATATTGATTTCCATAGTGGTTGCAACAGTGTGTACTCCCACCAACAGTGGAGCAATATTCCTTTTTCCGCACAGCCTCGCCAACATTTATTATCATTTGATTTCTTGATGGCAGCTATTCTTTCAGGGGTGAGATGAAATCTCAATGTTGTTTTAATTTGCATTTCTCGAATGATCAGTGATGGTGAACATTTTTTCATGTATTTGTTTGCCATTTGTATATCTTTATCTGAAAACTGAGCGTTCATCTCAGATGCCCGTTTTTGGAGAGGGTCTTTGAATTTGGTTGGCTTGAAGTTTTTCAATTCTTTATATATTCTTGATATAAGTCCTTTTGTCTGAGGGGTTGCTGGCTAAAATTCTTTCCCATTCTGTGGGTTTTGTTTTCGCTCTACTGGGTGATCTTCTTTGAAGTGAAGAAACTTTTCAATAGTACGAGATCCCAGTTGTTGATTCTCTGAAGCATTTCCCATGCAGTTTGCGTTTTGTTCACGAATTCTCTGCCTATCCCTATGTCTCCAAGACTTCTACCTACCCTATCTTCCCTAGATTTAGTGTTTCTATTTTAACGTTTAGGTCTTTAATCCATTTAGACTTTAGTTTTGTACATGGTGATGAGCATGGATCTACTTTCATCCTTCTGCATATGGAGAGCCTATTCTTCCAACACCATTTATTAAAGAGGCTATCCTTCTTCCAGTAAACCTTTTTAGCTCCTTTGTCATATATCAGGTGGCTGAGTGTCTTTGTACTTATACTTGCATTTTCCAATCTATTCCATTGGTCCCCAGGTTTATTTCTTTGCCACTACCATGCTGATTTTATCACTGTAGCTTGGTAGCACAGTTTCTAGTCAGGAATTGAGATGCCTCCTGCCTTGTCTTTATTGCCCAGAATTGCCTTTGCTATTCTAGGTTTCTTCTGTTTCCAAATGAATTTTAAGAGTGTTTTCTCTAGATCTGTCAAATATGTTGATGGTATTTTGATTGGGATTGCATTAAATCTGTATAACAGTTTTGGGAATATGACCATTTTCACAATGTTGGCTCTTCCTAGCCAAGAGCAAGGAATATCCTTCCATTTTCTAATATACTCTTCGATCTTCTTTTTTAGTGTAGTATAATTTTCAGCATATAGGTCTTTTACATTCTTAGTTAGGTTGATTGCTAAGTGTTTCATTTTTTAGATGTTATTGTGAAGGGCGATATTTTTATAATTTCTCTCTCAGTGAGTTTCTTGTTTGTGTGCAAGAATGCTATTGGTTTTTGCACATTGACTTTGTAGCCAGCTACACTGCTGAATTTGTTCATTACCTCTAGCAGTCTTTTAATGGAGTTTTTTGAGTCTTCTATATAGAGTATCATGTCTTCGGCAAATAGCGATAATTTAACTTCTTCCTTTCCTATCTTTATTCCTTTTATATTTCTCTCTTATCTGTTTGCCCTGGCTAGTGTTCCCAGAACTATATTGAAAAGGAGTGGTGATAGTGGATATCCTTGTCTTGTTCCTGGTTTTAAAGTGAAAGCTTTTAGCTTTTGTCCATTTAGTATAACATTGGCTGTTGGTTTGTCATAGATGGCCTTTATAAGGTTGATGTAGATACCATGCATTCTGAGTTTCTGAAGAGTTTTTATCATGAACATGTGTTGGACTTTACTGAAAACTTTGTCCGCATCTATTGAGATGACCATGTGGTTTCTGTTTTTAGCTCTTTTGATATGGTGTATCACATTTATTGATTTGCATGTTAAACCATCCCTGCATTCCTGGAATGAACCCCACTTGGTCATGATGTATAATCTTCTTGATGATTCATTGCATTCTATTTTCCAGTATTTTATTGAGAATCTTTGCATCAATGTTCATTAGTGAGATTGGCCTATAGTTCTCCTTTTTGGTTGGGTCTCTCTCTGGTTTTGGTATGAGAATTATGCTTGCCTCCAGTAATGATTTAGGGAAGACTCCTTTCTTTTCAATTTCATTGAAGAGTTTAAGGAGTATTGGCATCAAATATTCTCTAAATTTCTTTTAGAATTCAGCTTTGAATCCATCAGGACCTGGACTTTTCTTTGTTGATAAGTTTTATATTACATGTTCAATTTCAATAGCTGATATTGGATTATTCAAAATTGCTATATCTTCTTGGCTGGGTTTTGGTAGTTCATGTATTTCTAGGAATATGTCCATTTCCTCTGTGTTTTCCTCTCTATGTGAATAGAGATTCTTAAAGTAGGTGTTCATGATCTTTTGAATTTCCATGGGATCTGTAGTAATTTCCCCCTTTCCAGTCCTTATAGTGTGAATTTGGGTTTTTTCTTTCTTTTGCTTTATAAGTTTAGCTAGAGGTTTGCTAATTTTGTTTATTCGATTCATTAATTCTTTGTATTTTTTTTTTTAGTTTCCATTGCATTGATTTCTGTTCTAATCTTTACTATTTCCTCTCTCCTATGAGCTTTGAGTTTAACTTGCTCTTTTCCTAGTAGCTTAAGAGGAAGCATTAGGTTGTTTATTTGTGCTCATTCTATTTTCTTGATATGACTATTTATTGCTATATATTTCCCTCTTAAGACTGCTTTCATTGCATCCCACAGATTGCAATAGGTTGTTTCCGCATTTTCATTATATTTTAGGTATGGCTTTATTTCTTCCTGTCTTAGTTACTTTTTACTCATCGCTGAGACAAAATACCTGATGTCCAAAGTTGGGAAAGGAAAAGTTTATTTCTTACAGTTTTTGGAGGTTTCAGTCCATACTCAGTTGGCTCCAAGGCAGGGTTGCATGGCTGGGATGCAGTTCATGGCAACTGCAAACAGCAAAGCGGAAACTGGCAAGAGAGAGAGACACCCCTTCTTCCTGCCATTACATTACATCCTGGCTCTACCCCCTAGGAGGGTGTAGCACTAACACCACCAATCCAAGCACTAGACAATGAACCAATCACAAATGCACAATGCAAATACATGAGGCCTGGGGGCCACCGACATAAACCATGACACTTCCTTAGTTTCATTGGTAGCCCTCTGGTTGTTCAAAAGGTTGTTGTTTAATTTCCATGTATACATGCAGGTTTTGCAATTTCTTTTGCCATTAATTTCCAATTTTAGTGTACTATGGTCAGTTAGTATGCATGGGATAATTTCAACACCCTTGGATTTACTTAAGAATGTTTTGTGGGATAATATATGGTCTATTTTCGAGAATGTGCCATGTGCAGCTGAGGAAGAATGTGTATTGTGTTGTGCTTGGGTGCAACACTCTGTAAGCATCTACTAAGTCCAGTTCCTCATAGCTATGATTCAGTTCTATTACTTCTTGCTGACTTTTTGTGTAGTTGATCTATCTCTTTGTGACAATGGGCTGTTAAGGTCCCCTGTAATAATTGTGTTCTTGTGTATTTGGTTTTTTATGTCCTTTAGTTTCTGTGTTATACAGTGGGGTGCTCCTGCATTTGGTGCATATATATTTATAATTGTTAGTTCTTCATCTTGAATTTTTCCACTTACAAGTATGTAGTGACCTTCTTTGTCTCTTTTAATCATCTTAGGTTTGAAGTTCACATTGTCTGCAAAGAGAATAGTTACCCCTGCTTTTTTCTGGGTTGCTGTTGCATGGAATACTGTTTTCCATCTTTTGACTTTTAATCTGTGAGTTTCCTTTTGGCTCAGATGTGTTTCTTGTATATAGCATATTGTGGGATCACATTTCTTGATCCATTCTGTCAACCTATTTCTTTTAATAGTTGAATTGAGGCCATTTACATTTATGGATATCACTGATATATACTGGCTCAAGTTTGCCATGTTATGTTCCAGTAGTTTGCTTTTCCCCCTTATTTAATTGCTTGTCCTACCTGGTGCTTTCTTTCTGTTGTTCTGGGGGTTGTGGTCATTTTTGTCTCTGTCTGGTATGTCTTTCAACACTCTTTCTAGGGTTGGTTTGGTGGACGTAAATTTCTTCAGTTGTTGTTTGTCATGGAACTATCTTATTTCTCTGTTAAATTTGAATGAAAGTTTTGCTGAGTACATCAGTCTGGGTTGAAAGTTATTTTCTCTCAGGGCTTGAAATATCTCATTTCAATCATGTCTTGACTTGAGGGTTTGTGCTGAAAATTCTGCTGTGATTCTAATGGGCTTTCCTCAATAGGTGACTTGTGTTGTTTCTCTAACAGCTTTTAGTATTCTGTTTTTATGTTGTATGTCTGAGATCTTAACTATTATGTGTCTGGGTGTAGATTTATGTTGGTTGTGACTGTTAGGCATTCTGTATGCCTCATTTATCTGCATATCAGATTTTTTCCCCATGTTTGGAAAGTTTTCTCCTATTATTTCTGTGAATATTTTACATATGTCATTTGTATTGACTCCAGCGTCTTCACTAAGCCTATTAATCTTATATTGTTGCTCTTGGCACCATCTTGAAGCTTCTAGATTGTCATTTCATGCTGCTTTGTTATTTTTAAAAGTTCTATCCTTTCATGGTAACTAATTGCAATCCTGTCCTCAAGGTCCGAGATCGTATCCTCAGCTTCATTTAAACGATTTTGCATGCTTTGTATCGAATGTTTTGTTTCTTGAATGTCTCTTTCAGTTTGCTTCATGAATTCTGCTTGTTTTCTACATTGTTCATTCAGGTTTCAATCATTTTCCCATGTTCCTGTACTTTTTCTCTATTTCTTCTTTAGCTGTGCTCAGCCACTCCTTTACTAAGGTTGTTACTTCTATCTTTACCTGGGAGAGTACTTCTAATTTGATTTCCTCTATGGCCTTGCATTTGTTTTTTAATTTCATTTGCTATATTTTCAGAAATTCCTGGTGTGTTACCTTTGGAGTCCTCTATTTCAGTGTCTCCTGTATTTGCACCTGTTGCACTGGATGTTTGAGGTTGCATTTTTGCCTATTCGTTTTCCCATTTTCCTCTTTCAGGTTACTGTTTGGTTCTTCACACCCATTAGTATGAACTGTTGGTAGTGCGTATCTTGGTGTCCTACTGTAAGGTTGATGTTTGTCCAGTTGCTGGGCCCCACAATGAATAGGTGGGTCAGTCACCTGGCTTTCTGCTGCAAGGCCTGTTGGGTGAGTCCTGTATTCTTCCTGGGCTGACAAGCTTAGTAGTATTGATGCAGGTCAGCTTTTAGTTCCTGTTAGTACTTTATCTTCATGTTATTCCAGGTCACCAAATCTCCCTGTCTATAGTGTTTGTATTGGCTGAGGCCTTACTGTGTCCCTATTGTGTGCCTGTGTGTCTCATAAGCCCTTTTGATTTTCTTCAAGTTGGGGGAGTCCTTTTCGACACACTCCTCACTCTGCCTAATGTTTTCTGTGTGTAGGAACGGGTCACCCTCACTCTTGTCAGACTTACCAAAGTCTTACAGTTAGTTGGAGGGAGCTTTACTACTGGCCTTATTTAGCTACTGTACACCTCTATTTTAGGAGCATACTCACCACTTAGATCTTGTTACCGTGAGGCAGTCACTTAATCTCCTATCAAGGTAGCACAGATAGTCTGCTGTAGTCCAAGGTTCCTCTGGGCGCAGAGTTCCAAGTTTTGCTGGTGCCCACTAGGATTCTGCTTCTGCCTGAGTGCTGTAGTCAGGGCCCAGGGTGGGTTCCCGGCCAGCTGGCTGCCTGGGGTTCACCGAGAAGTCCGGCTAGGCCCACTGGATCCCTCTGGCGCTCCTTGGGGTGGTTTCAGATGCAGGGCGTGGTCTTACTGCCTGGGCACCAAGTTTGGAGTTTGTCTGGTGCATTGGGGTTCCACCTGCCGCTGGAGCTCACATAGACGGCCCAGGGTGAGTTCCTGGCCAGCTGATTCCCTCTCATTTTTTAACTGTGTTAAAAACACAGTAACACTTCTTTAGATGTGTTAACTATTTCTTTCATTACTTTTACCATTTCTTCTTTTACCTAGGAAATTATTTCTGATTTGAGTTTCTCTATAGCTTCCCTGAGTTGCTTCTTTATTTCAGTTGATATCATTTCAGTCATTTCAGGTGTATGGCTTCTATTTTCTTCGATGTACATGGCTCCTAGGCTTCCTTGGGATGGCCTGGAGGTTTGAGATTGCCTTTTGGTCTTTTGTTTTGTTGTTTTCCTATATTTCTGTGCTTGAGCAGTGTTCCAAAGCTTCCCCCATTTGTTTTAGAAATCACCTCCTGCACCTTTGGCTCCTGGGACTGAATGAAGGTCACTGAACTTGACCCAGTCAGGCCTGCAGGACCTTCTGAACCTAGTCCAGTGTTTCAGGGAGCTGTGCAGGAACTCAACCATTGGGAGCAGTTGTCTCAAACTCTCCCAGGGCCAGCACCAGCGGGCTGAAAGTCCCTCTCCATGGCCCCGACCTCCCGGACTGGCTATACATTTTCACAAAAATACTTTATAAACTTTAGGACCCTATGAATAATTTAGTTATATGAAGTATGATCATTTTACAGGGATGTGTACAGAACAGTTGAATTATGAACAGAGGGAATAATTAATTGATACATTTTGTATTATGAAGCTGTTGTTTTTATTAATTCCAATAGTTCCCGAATTCCTTTTGTATCTTGTTTGCAAGACGATATTGTGTTATATGAGGCTATAATTGTGTTATTCATAGAAATGAATTATGCAATCATAGTGTGTTGATGACATGCAGGTAACCCATGACTACTACTATTGCTGCTTCATACAATAGTTACTATTTTTAGTGGTTGTATTAATTGTTCTTATAAAAAATTTGGAACATAAACTATAATTTATTTCTATTTAAAAAATCTTGCCTGATTTACAAGGTTTCCTCCTTTTAAATTCTTAGTATAAAACACTATAATGAAACTGAGGGTATGAATCCTCTGATTTGTATAAACAAAGCTATCAGTTGGGTCATCATCATTTTCATTTCTCAAGTTATAATATTTACATTTATTGAAATTTAGTTTTAGCTTCGTTCTCTGTGAAATGTTAGTTCCTTGCTGTTCTTTATGTATCAGATTTCCTTCTCTTCTAGTCCATCCATCACTCATACTTGAATTATTAAAATAGCCTTTTCCCAGTTGCTGCAATCCTGTAATCCTACCTGCTAGGGAAGCTGAGGCCAGAGAATCATAAATTCGTAGCTGAGCTGGGCAGCACAGATAGAACTTGTCTGAAGATAAAATAAAAAGGGTATAGCTCAGTGATGGAGAACTTGCTGCACCAAAATAAATAAATAAATACTCCTCTGCCTGTTCTTTGTTTTATTCTTAACATTACTTTTTTATTTCATCTTTTCTTAATAACTTTTCAGTTTGACTTCATTCCATGGTAGTATTGTTTCCATCACAAAAACTGCCCTAAAAGAAAGTATTTCTTCTTTCAAAGACTAGAATTCAAAGTGAATATACAACTATTTTTTCATTAAATGTGGGACATCATTTGCTTTATGGGGACTCCCACTGGTTGGATACAAAGTGCTGAATGGCAGAGTGCTGGGAGCCTTTGTTGTGAACATCCCAGTGTGTATCACCATGAACAATGATTCTTTTGTGCTTTGATTAGTATGAACTCTGCTGTAAACAAATTACAAGGCCAAGATCAAAGGTGAGAGAATTTCTTAAGTTATTGCTCCTAACTTTGATGAGTTATTTATTACTTTCAGACAACAATAGCAAATTACTCAAAAGAATCACACCTTTGTCACTGAAACTTTCTATTGGTGGGACCAACGTGACCTGTGGGGAGAGGATCAGCAATTGGCTCCTCACTCTTTCCATTGAAGTGAAAGTTGTTTAGTTATCACAAATGGAAAGCACTCTCCTTATATGAAAACTACTCTTACAAATCCTAGATTGAGTGTTTCAATCTGAAAGCAATTACAGCAAATGAAATCCAAGCATCAGAATTTACATCAGCTAGCTCGATGTATGATGTATGATACCAAAAGGCATAAAAGTGTTTCCAAACACAGAACTAATAACATTCTCCCTCCCTCTTCCTTGCCTCCATTACATTGCAGACCTGCAGTGCTCCTCAGAAACTTACTCCTCTACCAGATCTACTTCGTTTTATTTCCTTTCCTGCTTGTATGCTTTGTTGTATAAACACAACTTGTAGTTAATCATGGGTATGCTTATTCTTTCACTTAGGGCCAGAAGGAGAAAATGGAACCAGATATTGTTTTTGGAATACTGAAGGAAGGAGACAACTAAAATAATTTCTATTTTATTATTTTTAGTCAAGAAATTCAGTATTTATCACTGGACATTTGAAAAAACGATTTTAAAACATATACGATGTTACAGCATAACAGATTTTGTTGGCATTTGGGAAGAAATGGTTCTTTAGTTAAGGATATTTTGTTCTAGATAAAATAATGACTTTTGATACTGCAATGCCTTTACATAATCTCCAGGTTTGTAGTGAAGATAGGCCCCAATTTTTCTTTCTTCCTTTTCTCTTTTTAACTGGTTAGAGCAGTATTCACCCTCTGCTTTATTCCCTGTATTTGAGATGTGCTGCATGCACAGATAGGAAAATTTGTTAGTCTGTTCTTAAACACCTCATATTTCACCTGTTCAGTGTCCAGAAGAAGGCTTGCTGAAATGACAGAAATCAAGTGTGAAACCTCACATGTTAACAGTGTGAGCAATGTGAATGATGATATTGTGGTTTGATTTCCAAAACTGAATGGTTTAATGATAAGAAGAAAAAACACAACTGATGCAAATAAACAGCAACTATGCTATTAGATTATTAAACAGTAATTTAAAATATAACAAAGTTGTGTCTGATTAGATGCCCTGGCCAGGTAGAAGATTTAAACTGTGGCTTTCAGTGTCTGTTCTTCTGAGATGAGAGAGATTTATAGCTGCTTGACAGGCACCACTAACCAGGAGTCCACAAGGAGGCAGAACTGGAGGGAAGGTTTCTAGCAACTCAGCTCCCCAGAGGAAATCCACACCTGAAGATCAACTTTTTTCTTAACAGACCACAGATATCACTTCCTTAAGGGGCTTATAATGCCACCACAGGCCACAGGGTACTTCTATGTGAGTTGGCAAACTATGTCCCTCCTTCATGACAATATCAGTCCCTTATAGGGGACAGGTGGCTCAGAATGTAGAGGAGACAGGTGCTGCCCTGTGTCTTCTTCTTGCCAAGTGCATTTGGCTGAATGTAAACTTCGGTACTGTACACAGTGACTGGCTTTATTTTTCTACCTCCAAAAGTGAAAGGAGATGTCTTTGCTGTAAAGGTTACTTATTATAAAGCTCTCCCACTCTTGAGGGTGGCATTTCTAGTCTACCATTAGGAAGCTAAAATTATTTTGTGTTTCAAACCAAAATCTAAGGCTGTTAAAAGGTCATATAAAATTTACAGCTTCTAAAATTCTACTTTGGAACATGTTTCTTCTCTAAAATGCTAGACTTTGACTTCTAGGCTTCTTCCTCAGGGAAAGTCCATGATGTTTTATTGTTCAGAAATCATTTACTATGGGAAAACTTTATAGAGTCAAAATGTAGTGATGTAAGTACTTTTTCCTGAAAATGAGATTTTTATCACAGAAAGATAATTTTGAATTAAGTACTTAAGAGAGGAAGGGTAGCAATTAAAAAGTACTCACTGTTGAAAAATCCAGCCTATAAACAGTTTATTTAAAGATGAAGCTTTGGATCAACCAGCATGACCTCTGCTATCCTCACAGTGGTAGACAGCTGGTGTCTGTGTAGTGCCTGCTGTCCTCCCTCAGGTAAACTGGGGTAACAGAGACTGAATTATCCAGCTGTAACTTTGTTTGTATTGTTCTACTTTGCTTTAAATTAATGTGTGTATCTAAGTTGTTTATTAAAATGTAATTTAAATATTTCAGTTTCTTTTTGTTTTCAAGGATTTTTGAAGGGTAGATAGGCCTGGTAGATTATTTTATCTACCACTCCCCTTTCTCTCTTTATCACTCTTTTTTCTTTTCCCTTTTCTGTCTCTCTTTCTCTTTCTCTCTTTCTCTCTTTCTCTCTTTTTCTCTTTCTCTCTTTCTCTTTCTCTCTTTCTTTCTCTCTCTTTCTTCTTTCTTTCTTTCTTTCTTTCTTTCTTCCTTCCTTCCTTCCTTCCTTCCTTCCTTCCTTCCTTCCTTCCTTCCTTCCTTCCTTCCTTTCTTTCCCAGTACTGCCTATTGAACTCAACTCACACCTTGCATATGATATACCAGTGCTTTATTACACAGCTGTATCCTCTGGCCTTGACCTGTTTTCTATAACTTCCTAAAGAGGTTATAGAAAGACAACATGTGTGTTTTCTCCTCCTGATGAGGTCTACCTTATATTTTCCTTCCTAAAGAAGTTACAGAAAGGAATAAAGGAAGCTTTCTTTTAAGGGAGCTATGCTAAGGGAGCTATTGCTTTATCCTTAAATAAGGACATGATTATACTAAGATATTTAAATGTCATTAGCATCCACCTTTTGCTGCTCAGTGAAAGAGAACATGGGGCCCAATGTAGGAACAAAACAAAGCAGATTGATAAGTAGCAATTGATAGGACTGTTTCCAACAGTGCAAATATAATATGAGTTTCTTTTTCTCCAGAGAACTTGATTGGGTCTTTGTACATCATTCATGGAATAGAGTTTTAAGGTGACTAAGAATTTCTTTGCTGAGTATAATGGTTGGTAAGACTTGACACACTTTGGGTAAAAGACCCCAGAAACCCTGGTATGTTTGTTGATTGCACAGAAACAAATAATATCCTATGTGAACTTCAGCCAAACTACAGATGGCACTTTGGGCTTCCTTTACCCAAAGTTCATCTTAAACAACCATTTCAATGCATTTCAATATTTTACTAGAGCTTATAGTATGCTACTAGATCTGGAGCCTTAAGCAAGCCTGTAACTCTTTACCAAATCAATAAAGAAAGAAAGTAACCTATGAGTTCATATCAACAAGGCTCAGCATTCATATAGATTCTTTTGAAAACCACAGGAAATCCCAAGAGACACAATGTCCAGTACCATGTTCTTTTGTTATGTCTCTTACCCTCCCATTCTTGATTCTGGTTTTAGCTGTTCTTTTCATTCAGATCTCAGCTCTTTGGCTGCTATTTGCTTGATTATAGAACAATAGCACTCTTTCCTCATTTTTATGTCACATTTTTTCATAGAATACATAGTATTAAACTGTTGTTAAATTGTAATGAAACAAAACTGCTATAAAATTCCTAGCTTTGCCAAGTAGAATGTGTCTGGAGCTGCACTCTGACCATCAGCATATGTTTTCTTATACCCCATGACTACATTTTTCACGACTGCACATTTTACATTAAACTAGTGAGAATTTCTTTGCCCAAGCTGCTGTGATTTTGCAGAGCTCTTGTGTCTAATAATAATACATGACTAGATAACATACAGCTTAAACTCCATGAAACTAGGCTATGAACAGCCACTTACTTGCGGTTGAAAGAAAACATGTGTGGTTTCTCCTCCTGATGATGTCTACCTTATATTTTCCTTTAGAATATTATGTGGTCATTTATTTTTCAGGTTGATATTTAGAGCAGAAATAATAGGTTTCATTGTTTAACTGTTGCCAATTTATTATTACTGAGATTGAGCTTCTGCCCCTTGAGTCGACAATTTCAGTCTACTAGCTGAGCATTTTCCTTCCTTTTATATATCGTGGCACATGGAGATAATATTTCTCTGGCAGGTTGAGGTTAAAACATAGCTCTCTCTAAATCTCTGTCCACTCAAAAGTAATCATTATTTTTACACATTTAGTGCTTTATTTCTTACCAGTGGCATATCTATTAGAAAGCCCCTAACTACCTCTTTTCTGGGACTTGTTGAGAAAGCTTTTACTTTCTTTACAAACAGATTTCAGAGCTCCCTCAGAGAATTGTGTCATTCCTGCTTTAATTGGGAGCCTAGGAAAATTTCCATTCCACTAAGTCCTTATTGGCATCACTTTTCATGGATCTGGGTCCTGTAAGAACCCATCTGCTCCCCATCATTATGAGTACCTACTGTGGTATTAGTCCATTTTCCACCACTGTAACACAATGCCAGGAAATAGGTCCTCTATGAGGAAAAGGTAATTTTTCAGCTCACAGTTTTGGAGACTACAAGTCAAAGATTAGTTGTCTCCATTCATTTGGACACTGATGAGAGTCCCTTGGCTAGGTCTCCTCATGACAGATGGGGTCCTGCTGGGAGTTCACAGGACAGGGAGGAAGCACATAGTGAATAAAAAGCAAGAGACGAGCCTTCCTCTTTTATAACAACCCACCTTTGCAGGAATTGCTCTGACAATAGCATTCCAATGACCTATCATCCCACCTCTTAAAGATTCTGCCCTTTTACTAGTACCCTACTGGGGACTGAATTTCTAGCATATGAGTCTTTGGGAGAGAAACTATACCCAAAGCACACTAGTTTTGTTATTGATGCATTTCACATGATAATGTTTATGGGAAATAATCTCTGAGACTAATATTGTACTTCAATCATAATTATACCAGAATAGAAAAATGAGTAAATAATAGCAGCAAACAGTGGAATTAATACAAAGGTGTTCTACCATTCTACCACCCTACCTCCTTTTCAAACCAGTCCTCCCTGGCAAGTTCCTAGTACGAATTAAGGGATAGTTTTTTTTTTTTTTTTTTTTTTTAAAGATTGTAAGAGCACAAAGAACATAGTACAGGTCCCATGGGCCAGAACTTACATGATGACATCATGGTCAGCTGAAATTAAAACAGAGATTTTTTTCCCCAGAAAATTTAATATTTGTTGCCTCAAAGTTCTTACTCATCTTTGCTTCACAAATATCTAATGTTAATAGTTTCCCACATCAAATGTTTGCATAATATTCCAATTATTATTAACCTTTGGTACAGGAGCAGGAGCAGGATTATTACTGAATGCTTTGTTGTAAATTTAAAAAAAAAAGGATCCCAAAGAAATGTTTGAGAAAGTCAGGACTTCTTGACATGTATTAATAAATTAATACCCCAAACTGGAACAGGATTATGAAACCACTACATTTGCTTTAGTTTGAATCTTCAGATGGTTGCTAATCTCAGACATCTTAGACTTCTACATTCCTGGATGCATTAAGAATGGTCTTTTAAAGAAAGCCATGAAGGTTGTTGGTGGTGGGTTGGGTAGTACAGGTTCTGAGTCTCTGAACTTAGTGGGAGACAGGGAGAAAAAAAAAAAAACATTCTTTTAAATCTCTGTCCCATATCGAAGTATTGCTGCTTAGTTCATGGTTAATGCTAATGAGCCCTAAAGAGTTTAATTATATTAACCCTAATCATTAGGAAATAACCCTAACAGGAACATAGCGTATTCTTCATTTTTGGATCATGGGGAATGAGGAGCTACAAACTCTAGAGTGGCTAGTTCCACCCCTACCTATCAGTGGTAAAGTTCCAGAACAACTGGCCAAAACATGATTTGCTTACTTTCACTTCTTTTGTCTACAACTTCCAATTTTTCCCAGTGCTTACTGTATACTATGGTGATCTAATGATGAGTCTTAAGCATTTTCTTTACTATCAATTACTTATAAACTGATTTTGAACTAATACAACTGATAGATGTTTTAACTTACATAGTTAGTGTAACCAAGATAAAAGCAATAGACTCCTAAACAGAATTTGAGTGAGTAAATAGTTATTTTCAGTTGATTAAATTCTAAATATAAAACTAAACATGTCACAGTTTGAGTCCTTTGCTTGTCATTTGCAATAAAACTATTACCTACCTTGAGCTGACAGACTAGAGTATTATAGACACATCTCTGTTAATTAAATTGTATGGCAAGTTCGAGTGCTTTTCTTTAGATTTTCAAGATGTCATCCATGGGAGACCATAGTAGAATTAAATATAGTTTTTTAATACACTATATTGACAATCAAACTGAATTGATATTATTCATTTATTTGATAAGAAAGCCGGGCTTTTCAAAACATGTATACTCTTAGAGCAGTTTCAAGCCACAATTGCAAAAGTAGATATCATACCAATTGTTCCCGCCAAATGCAACTCCTGTGTGGTTTAATCCTCCAAAAGCCGTTACTTATGTTTGACTAATTCTGTCAGACAAACTTCTTCCTGATATTATACACTTTACAGAAAAACTTGTTTTTAATGACAAATGTATTATATTTGACCAACCTTACCTACTCCCCGGTGTGCATTGGCACATGTTCAATACTGGTTCCTAAAAGTCTACAAATACTTTCAGATCTTCCTTTGTCCCTGACCTAGATTCAAACAGTCTAACTTCTTCAGAGTCTGTCTTAGTAGGATCACTGTAGTGCTTTATATTATCTGAATTACTATTTCCACATTGCTTCTGTCTCTTGTTCTTTTGCATCATTACAGTAATTAACTTGTGTCAAAAATAATTTTTCTCTATTGAAAGTATGATCTTTCCAAAAAGACATGTTAATTATATTATTAACTAGCTTAAATTTTGCCCAAGTGTCTTATAACCTGACAGATATATTTTAATCCTCTTAATCAAGTATACAAAATCATCAATATTCAGCCCCTATCTTTGTCTTGGCCCCAAACTACAATTCTCTTTTCCTTATGGCATTGCTTGTGTCTAATTACACAAAGCTTATATAGGAATCATTCATGAAACAAATGAACATTAATTTACCATTAAGTGACAGGTATTCTTTCAAGTGTTGGGAATTTAATAGCATACAGGTAAATACATGTTCAAGAAGCTACAAAATTATGAAAATGAGTACAAGGAAGATACTGTATTAATATATTGTAACAAGTGATATGATACTTAAAAGTAGTGTTCAGGAATTAGAAAATTAAGAGGATAAAGCAATATTTTCTACACAAGGGATAATAGCTTACCCTTTTGTATTGATCATGTCAAAGGCAGCATGGGCTTGTTCAGTTTTGTACAACTCAGGGATACAGGAAGAAAGAAGAGCACAATGAGGAAGTATAATATAATTATACTTGCACTTTTGAAAGATTTCTCTTATGCATTATAGAGAATAATTTGAAGAGAAGCCACACTAATTCCTGGAAGACAATATAGGGACTATTCTAAATGCTAGGTTAGGAGACAATAGGGACCTGACCTAAGGATGGAGCTGGGGTGGAGAAAGGAGTACAGTGATGACTGTGTCCAGATGTGCCACAAAGCCTCATGCAGTCACAGTGGGACTTTTTCAGAGGCAGCTGGATCATGGGTTTGTGACTCTGGAATCGATTTATGGTATAATGTTAGGCTCAAGGGCACTAGGATTAGGGATGTGCTACCCACTCTGAGTTGCCTAGATAAAATAAAAGGGGCAGAAAGACACTCTTTAGGTCTCTGATTGCTTTGCTTCTTTCTTCCTACCATGAACTGTTTCTCTGCTGTGAAGCCACCCTGCCTTGGATCTTTTGGAAGTAGCCTTTGGAAGATGAGATTATCTAAGGATCATTTATAGAGTGTGAAGGAAAATTTACATTATGGTAAAATTGCTGAGAAATGTCAATATTTGTGACATCAACAAAGTGTAGCATGTTCACAGATGAGTTCAAAAAAGGGGAGACAAGAAGAAAGTGAGAAATACACAAACAATCCCTGAGGCAGAGTGTTTCAAACAGGGGAAGATAAAAATGAAGCACAGCACTGACTGAAAAGTGTTGGCTGACCTGTGTAGAAAGCACATCAGTATTTTCTTGTAAGGTAAGGATAGAGTTGAATATATTTACATGCTGCAGAAAAAGAGCTGGGACACTGGAAATACATTGGAAGATATCAGGGAAGGAGAGATGCTATTGAGCTAGCCCTGTGAGGGCTACATAAAGATAAAAGGGCTGACCTTAAAATTGGACAGGTTTTCTTACTCCATTGTCAAGAACAAAAATATAAACAAAGGTGAAATTGAAGCTGTCATTTTAGTGCCTAAAATGGAGGAGAAAATATCCGTATCTTACCCTACATAAGGCAAACTACATTTCATACTTTAGACATTCGACTACTAAAGCTGCAGATGCTTTTATGAAGGTGAGGTGACCATAATGGGGAATATTACATGTGCTTCTCCCTTTTCTGTCTTTCTGGTGTTAGCAACAGGCAGAGAAGGAGAACTTGAGATGGGTCTGTACCCATGTGTGTCAGCCTTCCATGTGGAGAAAAAGAATATT
>PVJX010038087.1:0-16537 GCA_004027295.1 Dolichotis patagonum
TTTTCATTCATCAGTTGGAATGGTTTTATCCTGTTTTGTTTGACTTTATTATACGTGATGCTATGAACAGCTGTTTTGAAGAGAACAAAACATTATGACAGCTATTGCTGATTTAATACTGTCCTTCTTAGAAGTCCTACCAAGCTTCTATTCTTCTATTTCCATTGGTTCTATCTATCACATTGTGTCTTATTGGGATGTGAATATGTGTGAAAGTATAAACAAAATTTTTTATTGAAAATGAGATATTATAGTACCCATTGATCATTCTCTGTTATTCAGTTCAGAATGCCCTGTAGTTCTTTCACTCTTTGAATCGTTTTATACTTTTTTGTTATGTTTGATATTATTGTATTTGAAACTATGCTCAACTACAGCAGAGAAAGAAATATTGTGATAGCTATTGTTAATGTCTTAATGTTAAGTATCATGTTGCCTATGTTGTCTGGTTCCAATCTGCTCTGTACTGACCTCTTTTGTCTTATTCTCTTTAAAATAAAATGGGAAAAAAAAAAAAAAAGAAAGTACTCTAAAGGACATAACTGTATGTATGTTTAAGTGCGTAAGATAGATGACCATATTACTCTTTTCGTTAGATGGTTGAGCAGAACTGTTAACAGTCTGTTTGAATGTCTACTTTGTATGCTTTAATTTTGTAACTTGGACAACTAGTTCTAAGATGACAGCATGTAATTTATCAAGTAGTGATTTCTTCATGTTTTTTTCTTTTCTTTTTTTCTTTTGGAATTCTGTATTGTTACCCCCCTATTTTCTATTTTGTTTTGTTGGGGTTTTTTTCTCTTTGAATAAAAATTTAAAAAAGAAAAAAAAAAAGAAGTAATCTCTCAGACTAATAAAACAAAAAAATGAAACCAGAAATAATCTCTGAGATAACTACTACAACACACACCATGCTTAATGCCATTAGAGCAGATATAGACAAAAAATGGATGAGCTTAAGAAAATTATGGAAGCTCAGCACAGGAAAGAAATGAAATCCATGAAGCAGATTCAAGGAGATATCCAGGAGAATAAAAACTCCATTGAAAGTATTCAAAGAAGACTAGGACAATGTGAGGACAGGATCTCAGATACTGAAGACAAGCAGTTAGCAACCAGGAAAAGAAAGATTTCTCAAACATAGCAAGGGACCATGAGAAATCAATTCAGCAGCTGCAAGATGAGACACAGAAGAATAACTTACGATTAATTGAAGTCAGTGAACAAGTAGGAGATACCACAAATGACATTAAAAGATGTTTGCAGGCATCATGGCAGAAAATTTTCCTGGTAGAGAAAAGAATGTGACATATAAATAAGTGAAGGATACAGAACTCCAATTAGCCATGATCAAAAAAAAAATCTACAGCAAAGTATATCATAGTTAAGATTCCAGAAACTGAATACAAGAGTAGAATCTTAAAAGTTGTTAAGAGAAAAGAAACAAATCACTTATAAAGGAAAGCCCATTAGAATCACAGCTGACTTCGCAACAGAAACACTCAAGCCAGGAGAGCTTGGAGTGAAGTACTCCAAGTTCTAAAGGAAAACAACTTTCAACGCAGATTGATGTACTCCACAAAACTCTTTCAAAATTGATGGAGAAGATAGATACTTCCATGACAAAGAATATCTAAAGAAATTTAAAATCACCAAACCAGCACTCCAAAATGGAAGGACATTCTAGGAAGAAGTAATAAGGACTACATGAACTCCAACAGAAGGAATCCACCAGGAAAGGCAAACAAATGGAAAAAGGGGGAGAGCCAACAAAAGAAAAACAACATGACAAGGAGAAGTCAATACAGTTCAGTTATAACCATCAATGTTAATGGTCTCAACTCACCAGTCAAAAGACACAGACTGGCAGAATGGATCAAGAAGAAAGATCCAACAATATGCTGCATACAAGAAACACATTTAATTCAAAAAGAAATTCATAGACTGAAAGTCAAAGGATGGAAAGCAATATTCCATGCAACAGGAACTCAGAAAAAAGCAGGCGTAGTTATTCTAGTTGCAGACAAAGTGAATTTCAAGCCAAGACTGATTTAGAGAGATAAAGAAGGTCACTACATCCTTGTAAAGGGAACAATCCAAGAGGAATAGATAACAATCATAAATATATGTGCAACAAATAGCAGTGTACCCAACTATACAAAACTAATGGACATGAAAAATCAAATTAAGCCCTAATACAATTGTTTTGGGAGATCTCAATACCCCACTGTCACAAAAAGGCAGATCAACTAGATAAAAAAGTCAATAATGAGATATTAGAACTAAATCAAACTTTTGAACAAATGGACTTATTAGATGTCTCTAGAGTGTTCCACCCCACAACATCAGAATACACATTCTTCTCAGCTGCATGTAGGACATTCTCCAAAATGCACTATATATTGTCTCCTAGAACATGCTTAAGTAAATGCAAAGGAATTGAAACTATCCTATGCATACTATCAGACCACAGTGCAATGAGCTTGGAAATGCATGCCAAAGGAAATCACAATAACTTCATGAACACATGGAAATTAAATTGCACCCTACTGAACAATCAATGGGTCACAGCTGAAATTAAGTAAAAAATTAGACAGTTTTTACAGTTGAATAACAACAACATATCAGAACTTGTGGGACACAAAGAAAGCAATCTTAAGAAGGAAATTTATAGCATTAAATACCTACATCAGGAAAACAGAACAAGCACATACAAATAATAAACTTCTACAAAAAGGAAGAGTAGGATAAGTCAAAAGCTTGTATGAGGGAGGAAATCATAAAGATCAGAGCAGAAATTAACACACTGAATATTAAAAAACCAATACAAAGAACCAATGAATCAAAGAGTTGGTTCTTTGAAAGATTAAATAAAATTAACAAACTCTTAATCAACCCTATCCAAAAAAGGAAAGGAAATATTCAAATCCATGCAATTAGGAATGAAAAGGGTGAAATCACAACAGACCCTGCAGAAATCCAGAAAATCATCTATATCTACTTTGAAAAGTTGTATTCTAATAAGATGGAAAATACAGAAGAAATGGGCAGATTCCTAGATACATATGAATTACCAAAGCTGAATCAAGAAGATATAAAAATCCTAAATAACCCAATATTAATAAATGAAATCAAAGATATAATTAAAAACCTATCAACAAAGAAAAGCCCAGGCCCTGATCAATTCACTACTGAATTCTACAAGAAATTTAGAGAAGACCTTACACCACTATTTCTCAAACTCTTTAATGAAATTGAAAGGGAGGCAATACAGTTGAAAGGGAGGAAGGGATTCATTCCTAGAAGAAAGCATTACTCTGAAACTAAAACCAGAGAAAGACCCAATTAAGAAAGAGAATTACAGGCCAATTTCCCTAATGAACATTGATGCAAAAATCCTCATAAGATACTGGCAAACACTGCAGCAAATTGTCAAGAAGATTATACACCATGATCAAGTGGGATTCATCCCAGGGATACAGGATTAGTTCAACATACATAGATCCATAAATATAATACACTATATTAATAGAGCCAAAGACAAAAATCATATGATCATCTCAATAGATACAAAAAAAGTTTCTGACAAAGTTCAGTATCCATTCATGATTTAAAAAAAAAACTACAGAAAATTGGAACAGATGGTCTTTATTTCAATTTGATAAAAGCCATCTATGACAAACCAATAGTCATTTCATACTAAATGGATACAAACTGAAAGCTTTCTCTCTAAAATGAGAAACAAGGATTCCACTGTCTCCAATGTTATTTAACATAGTCCTGGAAACTTTAGCAGAAGCAATTAGACAAGAAAAAGAATAAAGATAGGAAAGAAAGGAGTTCAACTATAATTATTTGCAGATGACATGATAATCTACATAGAAGACCCCAAAAACTCCACCAAAAGACTACTAGATTTAATTCAGTGACATAGCTGTTTACAAAGTGAACACTCAGGGCTGGGGATTTAGCTCAGTGGCTTAAGTGCCTGCCTGGCAAGCACAAGGTCGTGAGTTCGATCCCCAGTACAAAAAACAAAAAAAAAAACAAAGTGAACACTCAAAAACTAATAGCCTTCCTTAATACAAACAACAAACTAATTGCCAGAGAAATTAGGAAAACAACACTTTTCACACAAAAAAAGAAATACCTAGGAATCAATCTAACAAAGGATATAAAAGACCTCTACATTAAGAACTGTAATACTCTGAAAGAGGAGATTGAAGAGGATATCAGAAAATGGAGAGATATCCAGTTCTCTGGGGTAGGAGGAACCAATATAGTGAAAATAGCCACACTTCCAAAACTGTTATACAAGGTCAACACAATCCCAATCAAAATTCCAACAGCATATCTCACAGAATTAGAGAAAACAATCCTAAAATTCATCTGGAACCAGAAGAGACCTAGAATATCAAAGGCAATCCTGGGCAACAAAGACAAGACAGGGGGGCATCACAATCTTGACTTGAAATTATACTAAAAAGCTACTATGATAAAAGTAGCATGGTACAGACCCAAAGCAGCAGCAAACAGACCTGAAGATTGATGGAACAGATTAAAAGACTCCAGGCACACTAAGCCACCTTATGTTTGACAAAGGTGTCAGACACATTCACTGCAAGAAAGACAGCCTCTTTCGTAAATGGTGCTGGAAAAACTGGCTCTATACATGCCAAAAATTAAAACTTGACCCGTATCTTTCACTATGTACTAAGCTAAAATCACAATGGATCAAAGATCGTAATATTAAAACATTAAATCTGTTAGAAGATAAGAGTAGGTAAAACTCTTGGAGACAGTGGTATAGGCAGACTTTATGAACAAAACCCAGATTGCACAGGAACTATCACAAAGACTCAACAACTGGGATCTCACCCTATTGAAAAACTTTTGCAAAAGAGAAACCACCAACAGAGTGAACTGACAACCCACAATGTTGGGGAAAATGTTTGCCAGCTGTACCTCAGACAAAGGATTACTATCAAGAACATACAAAGAACTCAAAAATCAGTCCCCCCAAATTTAAAGACCAAATCCAAAAGTAAGCATCTCAGATGAATACATACTTCTCAGATGAAGAAATACAAACATCAAATAAATATGTGAAAAAAATGTTCAAATGTTGAATTCAATAGATGCAAAATAAAATAACATTGAGATTCTATCTCACCCAGGAAAGAATGGCTATTATCAAGAAATCAACCAATAACAAATGCTGGAGGGGCTGTCAGGAAAAAGGAATCCTTCTCCACTGTTGGTGGGACAATTGAATGCAACCACTGTGGAAATCAGTGTGCAGATTCCTCAAAAAACTAGGTCTAGAAGTCTCGTTCAAACCAGCTATTCCTCTTCTGGGTATCTCCCCAAGAGAATTAAAAACATTATACCACAGCAATATATGTGCACCCATGTTTATAGCAGCACAATTTGTAATAGCTAGATCTTGAAAACAACCTAAATGCCCACTGACTGTGGAATGCATAAAAAAGATTTTATACAACGAAACACTACTCAGCCTTAAAGAATGACAAACTGGAGAATTTTATAGGTAAATGGATGCAGTTTGAGACCACACTCATAAGTGAGATAAATCAACATTGCGTTGTCTCAGTAGTGTGAGAAGCTGAAAGAAACAATGCATGTATACATATATACATGTATATAAAAGGGGGTTAAGATAGTTATACTGCTGATTTCTCTGAGTTCACTGAAAAGAAAGATTTGTGCTTATACTGTTCAGACAATTGAATGCAGATGTCTTTTGCTATAGGTAAATGATTTGAGGATGGCAATGCACAGTGTATATATCACTGATGCCCCCTGATTGGTATATTTTAAAATTTTGTTTTATTTTTTTCTCTTGAAATAAAATGGATTTAGAAAAAAAAAAGAAATACATTTTAACTGTGTTGCTAAACAAATCCACCAAAATGTACTTTGTCACCTAATGCAAAAAGTGTACATATTTTATTGTCAATTTATTAATGGCTCATGCTTTAGAACATCAGAAAATCTATTTCTTCCCATCAGCTAAAAAAAACTTCCTGATATTCACTACTACAGCTCAAATGCTGGCCCTGAAAACAGAGACATAATCTTTAAACTTTACTAGGAAAACAGGTTTTAATGAAAGGCAATTTATCTACCAAAGGAAAAAAATGAGACATTCTAGCTTAAACACCAAAGAAAATGAAGTTTCAAAGAATTAGAATCCAATAAGGTACATGTTACAAAAAGCAATCAACTAAACTGGTGTCTTAGTCGGTCATTTTCAAGGCTCTATTGATTTAATTTCTGAGGCCTCTGAGGCCTCTGCCTGGCCCTGCACAAACCATGAGCATTACCACGATACCCAGGCACCTATTTCACCCATTCTGAAACACACCAGCCACATAGGCAAAACCTAACCCTGATTCCTCCCCAACAACTGCAAAATGACAACTAAGCCTTGCACAAGACACACAGAGCATACTGAAATTTCCCAAGGGATCCTGAACCATCTGGAGAAAGCAAAGGGTGCTGGGTTCATCAGTGAGGAAGCCCACCACGTGGCTTCCCAGCATTTGCTGGGGCTGGGAAGAGGACGCTCAGTGTATGGTACTTGGCCAGCACAGAGAGGGGAAAGTATTTTATGCCTTCCTGGTGTCAGCTTGGAGTGGTGTCAGGTCAGGAAAGTAAAACTTCTCTTTCGGAATTCAGGTGACCTGGAGAAAATCGTCTGTTACTAAACAAACGAGTTATGCTTTCCTCTCCTGTGTGCAGCACGTTGTGACCCTTAGGAAAATAGTAAGGAAAGCAATCAGGCTTTCTGCCCCAACATACGCTGCTGCCACATGTCTGCAAGCAGCCAAATGCACCACAGAGGCCTTGCAGAGCGGCAGACGCCGAGAGGAGGATGCAGCTGGGAGAACCATGGGGTGACAGCAGTGCTTGCTCCGGACAGAACACCTGGATTTGCTGAAAGTCTTGAACCACCAGAATCTAGATGTATGAAGTCTCTGCTGCCAACACTCCCCAGACCAATACTTCCCGCGCTTCCGCGTTCCACAGATACATACCAGGGCCTGCAATGCTGCTCCCTGCAGCCCGTGGGTGAGACATGGTCTGCACCAGTTCTCCAGGAGCTCACATTAGCAAAGCCGTGGAGACAGCTGTGGATGCCACCCAGATGACTCCCCAAAATACCACCCTCCTGCTTCCCCTTCCCTGAGTCGCCCTCAGCAGAATTAAACTAACACCTACTCTGCATAAAGAGAAAATACAAACAGGGAAGAGACGTACAAAGAGGCAAAAAATAAACTTCTTTAGAGAAAAATGAAGGCCAAACACGAAATGTAAAGGTACAAACATATGAGAACTGTTTGAAATGAAAATCATGTAAGCAATGTTAGCCTACTCCAGACATGAACAAAATTTAACACTCACAGATTTCTGGCCAGATGGGTTTTCATATTGACAACGAAAGCTAAGGTATTTAATCAACCCCAAACTGGATGGAAGTAAATCAGGATAGGCGCCTCCACAACCATCTTTAATCATTAGGTTTTACAGAGAAAATGCTCAACGGCACAATGCATATTATAAAAACTAACAAAGCAGCAAACTGCACAAAGAATGCTCCAGTGAGCCAATTCACCACTCCAGTAACCTCGCAGGGAGTCCTCAGCTTCACCCCACCTGCTGAGGTCCTGAGCATATTACCACAGCCTCTGGAAGGCAGGGCCACAGGAGATGCAGAGCTCTGCCCCGGCCAGCCCAGCCCCCCAGTCCTGCCCGGGAAAGACGAGGTTGCAGCTAGCTCCGGGCTCACAGCCCGGCTCATCTGTAAAGGAGCCTGGTGACAAGACGCACCTCTGGCTCTGGTAAGCAGCAGTGTGACACTGCTCACGTATCCCCACACAGCTCCACACCTGTGCATCCCCTACGCAATGAGCCACCTGAGCCAGAGGTTGTCACTCAACAGACACCAGGAGACAGCCCTCCATTGCACTGCAGTCATCTCACACACTGGCACTTCAGGTACCAGATAAAAAAGTCAAGACCAAATGTAGAAACTGTGAGTAGATATTCTGAACAAAGGGTCAGCTTGCAAAGACAGAAAACCTGCATCAAAATGCACTCTTGAGCCAGGAGAGGCACCACACATCCATAATCCATGCATTCTGGGAAGCTGAGGCAGGAGGACCTAAAATTCAACCCAAGGTTGGGCAACTCAGTGAGGCAGTTACCTTTTTATAATCTTAACATGCTATTTTAATCTTTTGTTTACCATCTCCCTTTCAAGACTATAAATACCTTAAGGCAAGGACTGAGACTGTCCACACTTCCTGCTCAAGAACTAAGTAGAGATTCAATACACAGCTGAACTTTATTATTTACTATCACACTAAGTTCCCGACTTACAAATGAGTTCCTTTGCGGGAGAACTCTCATAAGTTGGATTCATTCCTAAGTCTGACAAAGTGAGTCTTACACACCTTTGACATAAGTATACCATGTCCCCAAATTACAAACATTTAAGTAGCAAACTTTCACAATATAAAGCATAAAAAGAGCGAATGTGAGGTTCGTTCATATCTGTGAAAGTTCACAACCCACATGCTCATAAATCAGGGACTGACCGTGTTATCACAAATACAAAGACAACCTCCTCTGTCTTATAGAACAGCTATATATAAGCTTTAGTACACTTTTTACAGCATGCAGGACTTTAGTAAATACATACACTAAAGTCCAACCTAAAACATTCAATTTAACGTGCTAGGTTCCCGGGATACAGCTAGAAGACTCACGGTGCCACTGTCCACTCTCTCCCAAGGGCTCCAGCCTCTATTACTAAGCGACAGGCTTACCAAGGACAGCTGTGCAAGTCTCTTTTCTAGCTCAGAGCCCACGGAGCTGCACACATCTGCCAAGGCCAAAGAGATCTATATAACCCACTGAGAGAAAGGATTTATCCCTGGGCTTTTTTTTTTTTTATTTTTTATTATTTTGAAGGTAGTGAAATACAACAGAACAAGACAGAACAAAGCCAACTGAGACAGTGCAGTGAAACTGGTACAGAACATCACAATGGGTTATGGGACAACAGTAATAGGTACCACAGTGTATCTCATTATCTTCACAATAGTTGTTCTTGCAATCAGTTATAGCAAAATCAAACCAAATAGAGCATTATAGAACTTATCAAAACAGAATATTGAATAGAGCAATACAACTAATCAGAACAAAGCAAAACAGTGACAACAATATTTGCCTTCAAAGAGATGGTAGAAGGAAATCCCCCCTATTTGCTATATTACATATGGTCAACCTCCCAAGACATGCTCAGACCTCTGGCTCCCATTTGCTAATGGGGGGGCCTGGGGGTTGATTCTCGGCCCACATACCAGTAGGCTCATGGCTGCCCACCAGGGAAGTAAGTGGGTTGCTTGGTTTCCCAGTGCCCTAAGTTCCAACATGGCACAGATCTTGGAAGATGCTGGCTGGTTCTCTCCCTGGGGCGGCTGCTGCTTGCCCGAGCCGCAGCTGTTTACCACATCCCTGGGCTTTTATACACCATCGAATAACAAAAACGCCATGTAAAAACAAATAAGCAAAAAGTAATTCCTAGCCTACTACACACAAATCTGATCTTTCATATAAAAGAATGTTCCTAACTCATTGTAGGGAAGCAAGTGTGGTGTGCTGGACACAGTGGCACTCACCAGCCTAACAAAGAAGGTCTCTTCCACCTGCCTCTGTGTTTATGCCTTCACCTGCTCACACAAAGGGCATGGGCACTGGAATCAGGGACATGAAATCGAAGTTCAGCATACCACTTTCTTGCTGCATAATGCAGAACAAAGTGAGACCAGTACTCATTAAGGAACACGATGCTGAAAAGCACGCATACTCTGTAAACTGCCTGAGAACAGTGTGCACACCGATGCACTCCCACCCCACTAAATTTCACTGGTCTGAGACAAGCGTTCTGGAGGCAGCTAGTACATGTGCAGAAGTTGATGTCCTCTGTAACGGAGACCACATTGGGGCAGCACTGAGCAGGTTTTACAATTAATCAATTGGCTTTCTCTGTTAACTTATGAGTCTGTCCCAGACCCAAGCAACTTGCTTGAAGAGCCAGTGGCTAGCATGCAGATACAGAACACTCCACACCAGTGGTCATGGTAGAGGCCAGTAGCACCTGTGACCCTGTGATGTCTCTGAAGGCAGGGTGACAACACAGCTGTGGGCACTGACTCTGCCTCAGAACTCCAGGGCAAAAGCTGCCAACCTTAGGGCTCAAAGAACTCTCTCATTAGGTGAAGATGTACTGTGCGCAATGCCTTTGATCCATCTTCTCAAGGCCCTGCTCTGTTTTGTGCCCTTTTACCTCAGCTATTCCCTGCACTTTTCTATATGCCCCTGATGTTACATACCCAGCAAACTGTGGAAAATTCAGAGACATCTTTGTCTGAGCCACAAGAGCTCTGATCTTCCTGGACCACTGTATCCCATATTACTTTATCTACTGTCCTTTATTCTTTGCCATATGCTCATCCATAAGATTGGGAGACTGGCCAGGTCCCAACATCCAGGGTGTGTTGACAACAAATCACAGCTTCAAGAGCACAGAAGAGAGTGGAACAACAGGGAACAGGGAGGGGGAGTCGGGGAGAACGGAAGCTGCATGGGGGAGCCAGTATTGAGACCCTACACGGCCTCAGGGTTCTAAGGGGAAACTGGATAAAAGTAAACACCTTCCATGTTCCGAACTTCGGACTAAAGTTTCTGCCAAAGCCAGAAAAAGCAGGGCGTGCTGGGCAGCGGTGGGGACAGTGGCCAAGGCCCGGGATGTGTCCTTGGTGACAGCAACCAAGGCTTCCCCTCCATGACCCCAGGCAGCTGTTTTCTCCTGGTCACTCAGGCTCTTATGGGAAACTGCTTGTAGCAAGCAGCTCAGGAGCAGCTTCTGTGTAACTCCCCAGACTCGCTGTGAGAGGCGAGCCCAGGAGCCACGCTGCCTCCGCTGTCCCATGGACACACTGGCTGCCATGATGGATGTGGGACCTGAGGACTGCTAGGACGCAGGGAGCAGGCCGTGGGAGGTGGCGGCTCACTGGCCAAGGGTGCAGAAGACACTACCAAGGCACGGTGGACACAGCAGCGTCTCTCCTTCCACTTTGGAAATCCCTGCTTTCCCGCCCTGGTACTTTCCTGAGGATGTGCATAAAGCTCCTGACAAAATCTCACTTAGTCGTGCCCAGGTTGCAAGGTTTTTAAATAGTTTTCATGCTTTTTTGCATAGAACAGCTATAAAAATCTAGTCAATGAATGACAATAAAGAGAAATACATCACAATGGCATCCAATAAATCTAATGACAAAGAATAAAAAGGCTTCACCAGTATAAAAGGCTGAGTGTGCGCCCACAGGGATCACAAGATACAATTAATCTTTGCGGGTGAACAAGGGTCCCCAGAACCTAAGCCAATAGCAAAGCCTGCTGATCAATCTGCTATGCATAGTCCTCCCAGGATGGGTACAATACCCAAAGATGTCCACAAGTGTAACTTTCAGGCACCTCAGAAGCTGATCAATACTTCGTTTAGGGGAATGAAAATAATTTAAGAAAACAGAATGCAGAGCAGCAACGAGCGTCCTTATTTTTCGGAGTTTCGCCACCTGAAAACACACTGCGCCAATGTTAATGTTCCCGAACTCAGAAGGAACAGCAAGGTGCTTCCACATCCCCACACTCCTAACCAGGAAGAATACACGTTGTCTTTGGATCCATTCACTGGACACCGTTCTCCTGAAAGTGGGTCTGAAGCACAGCTTATATCCTGCGGAGCATGAGTGATGTGAACTCCAGGAACAAACGCCCTGTGAGTGCAGCAGGGCCCCTCCCCAGCCAGGGTGCTGAGATGCTCTGAGAAGCGAACACTCCGTCTCTGCTGAGAGGACATTAGTTGCACCCACTACAACTGCATGCCGGCCTTGTTTGTGGCCGGCAAGACTACAGGCCCAGGATCACTACTTCCACTTCAACTGAGGTCCAGTGAGTGAGGAGGTGTAGACACTGGGAGTCCACAGCAACTAAATAAGGGGTGTTATGGCTCATGTCTAGATATCCCCCAAAGCCTCAGGCAATCATAGGTGGGGAATTTCAAAGGTGCCTAGATTAGAGTCTGTGATGCTGGGATTAAGGGTCCCCCACCCTGGCTGTGGGTGACACCAATCAATAGGTTTGTAGCCTGGATAGAATGCAAGGGACAGAAAGGAGGCACTGCTTGCCACTGTGGCTTGCTGCCTTCTGCCTGCCCTGCCATACCATGGACTGTTTCTCTCCTGAAATGCCCCTGTGCCAAACCACCCTGCTTAGAGCCAGCTGACTATGAACTGAAACCTCTACACACTGTGAGCTGAGATAAACTCCTCCTTCTTTAACGTAGGCTGCTGGACATTCTGTCTCAGTAATGAGAAAAGTAACTACAATGGGAAAATCTTCCAAAAGCGCCACATTTAAAAAGAATACCAACACCCAACGAATCAATTGAAACATGTGAAGGGTTGGAAAATGTAGAACCACTTCCTTCATTCCTCTACCATTTGCTTTACACTATTTCTCTTTATTAGAGCACCGACCTGCTCCAAGCATTTGGAAAGTCTGACCCAGGATAGATGACAAAGCTACCTGTCAAGTTGCATCTGGGGCCACAGGGAGAGAATTCACCTTCAAGGACACAAACACAAACTAATCAGCAAACAGAGAAAGCTGGGGCCACCAGCTCTCCTGAGCTTTTGTTTGAACCTCACTCCAGGCACACTGTGTGGCTTTGTACGAGCAGCCCTTCCGGTCCCCGTGTAAATTAGAGCCGTAAGACAGATGGATTCTCCCTGTTACTGAACAACAAAGTCATGTGTTCCCACGACTGTCGTTTCAACACACTGCACAACGTCAGTGCCCACCACAACAGCAAGACGAGGAGGTAATTTGCATCAAACCTAAAGTAAGCATATCACTAGTGCTGCAAGATCGGGAAAGGACTGCAACCTTTCAGTGTCTGAGCCTGCAACCCTGACTACCCGGCTTTGCTGCAGTTTTCACACTTCCATCTGCAGGATGAGAACGTCAAGGGGGGAAAGGAGTGTGTGCCATCAACAGGTAACACCTGGTTCACAGCGTGCACTGCACAACCAGTTAGAACCAGACACAGGAAGTGTGTCTCCTTCACTGTCCTATTGTGCTACCAACCAACACCACGAGATCCTGCAGGGCAGGACAGCAACACAGGCTGCAGCGCCATGCTGAGGCAGGACCCACCTGCTCACACTGCTCCCAGGCACGCAGCTGCCTCAGGGACGGCACGGCCCAGACGCTCAGCTTCCCTGAGAAGTGGATGGTGGCAAGCAGGCTCCCGTCCGGAGAGAGGCTCATCTTGAAGATCCCGTCCTGCATGAGAACCACAAGGTCAGAGCATGGCTTTCGGGCAAGCCGACACCACCCGTTACTGGCACTCCCTAGGGTGTGGCACCCCCACTTCACTGTGAATATGCTCTGCACACACAAACAGGGGCCCTCAACTCGACGACTCTGCTGTCTACTTCACGGGGTCGTAATTCGCGTGCATACTGAACCAAAAATACCACCTCACATGAACGCTGTCACTAGTTCTCAATGGGGCTGGTGTTCAGGAGACTTGAATTCCCTGACATCTAGGCCCACACTAACAAGGGATGGTGAAGGGGTACAGTGTCTTTTTCAGGGTGACAAGCTATAACCAGAATTGATTGTCAAGATGGCTGTACAATCCTGTGAATATACTAAAAGCCAGTGAACTGTACACTTTAAAAGAGTGAACTGTACTCTACGTGCGTATTTCCATAAAAGCTGCTCCCCAAAAAGTCATTAAGCCACATGTTTGCTTAATACGATTTCCTGTATCTTCCTCCTAACATTAAACCACGAGCTCAAATGTCCAAATGATCTTCTCTTAATTAAAAACACTAATTAAAGCCTCCTACTATTGGCAGCAACATTTAGAGTAGGAAGTGTACCTTCTTTCAAATATCATTATAAAATTTCTATTCGTACTTTCTTGAAAGGGTTTTTAATGTTAAATGTCAAATCCTTTCTATTAGTTAAAATGCCTCACTTTCTTTAATTTCCTACCATCTCCATGAAACAAAATCAGTGATCTCATTTCCTGTATCTTCTAAATATACAAGGTATGTTAAAATGAAAGTAACAAATTCTAGTGTATACATTCTGAAATACTACATATTCTTAAACAAACCAACTTCAGATCAGTACAAGGTAATTTTGTAAGTGTAGCTCTTCCAATAGCCCACAAGCACTTAATGAATATCACTTTTTCACTAATAAACATCATGCATACCAGACACTGTTTCACACACTCCAGAATCAACAGTGGACACACTTACATCCCTGCTTCACAGAGCTCAGTGGACATTTTAGTCCACTGCAAGTTGGAAGTTTAGTTTTAAAAAAAGAAACAGAAAAAAAAGAGGCCAGGTATGACGGTGCACACCTGAAACCCAGCACTCTGGGCAGCTGAGGTAGGAAGCTCACCAAGTTCCAGTCTGGCCTGGGCAACTGAGCAACATCCTACCTCAAAAAACAGGGCTGGGATGTAGCTCAGTGCAAAGGGTCTGGATTCAATTCCTAGTACCACAAAAAAAAAAAAAAAAAAGAAAGAAAAGAAAAGGTGCCCTTCAAATTAAGAAAAAGTCTTCCACAAAACCCTAATCACCTGAGACAAAAACACTATAAAAAATATAAAGATATAAAGCATAAAAATATAAAGCATATGAGTTTGGGGTATATTAAACTGCAATCCAAAAAGAACCAATACACTACTAACCATTACTTCTATGATTATGAATATAATGAAATTGATGGATTAATACAGGTACCACCAACATTATTCGCTGAATGTCGATCATATGATAATCATTGTCTTAACTGTCTGATTTATTAAACCTTGAATACTATCCAATCGATTAGACTCAACAAATGAATAGTGTAAAATGAACTACATAGTAACAGTATGATTACTTCATAGGAAAACAGGTCCCTTTTAAAAATATATTAACACTTAAAGCCAGGAATCATGTGTGTTTAATCCCAGCTACTTGGGAGACTGAAGCAGAAGGAATACAAATCTGAGGCCATCTTGGGCAACTTAGCAAGACCTTGTTTCAAAAGTTAAAGTAAAAAAGACACGTAGCTGTAACTCAGTGTTACCTAGGTTAATCACCATTAACGCCCTCCCCTAAAAAAATAATAGTTTGGGGAGTGAGACAAGATGGTGGACTGGTAGGTAGCGAGAGAGACCCTCTCTCAGAGAGACAGCTCAAATGCCAGAATAAAACACCCTGGAGAGACCCAAACTGAGAGAGATAGACTCTCACAACCCACGAAGAAACTAAAGTGCAAAAACCCGCTCAAATATGAGGTCCTGGGGTTACTATTAGTGAAGATAAGATCAGCGAGCACGGCACCCTCGAGCTGCCTGAATTCCTGCCCGACCTGAACAAGCAATCCACGCCGAAGCGACTGGCTTGAGCCGCCGGAGTGCGGAGCTCAACAGCCCTGCGTGCAGCTCGCCGAGAACGGCTCTGCACACGACCCACCCAGAGGCACCGTGGATTCCCACCGCAACCGCACTGAAGTTGGAGATCGGGGTGCCCAGCAGTTCTCGGGGACGCGGTGAGTGATGGCAATAAGACCCTCCCACGGGAAAGGGGAAACCGACTGGACGACATGTTGCATTTGAGCAGGACAGCCCTAACTCCATAAGGAAGTGGCTTCAGCTGGTTACTCCCCTCACCGAGCGGATTGGTGGAATCTGCTTGGACTAGGCCGTGCCCCTGGCGGGAAACCAGTTACTTCCCTGAGATCAGTGCACACTGATGCAGTGAAGGCCTGCAAAGGTTGACTGGCCCAGAAGGGAGGAGCTAGCGCACACTGCCCGTGGGTGAACTCTAATCTCTGACAACCTATTGAAGAGGGCTAAAACCCCTAGCCTGCGCCCTCTAGAGGAGCCTTAAACAACAAGAAAAGGGTCTGGGAATTACACTGTACACTTGTATGGAAGGAACCAAAAACATGACTAAAGGGAGAAATAAGAAAACACTCCCAGCCCCCAACCCTGAGAACATTGATCCAGGAGAGGCAAATACAAAAGAGACTGAGGGCAGCAAAAATGCAACATCAAACATAGCGTTAGCGGACATAAAGAGATATCTTCAGGACCTCGTAAGCGGGACCAAAACTGAAATATTAATTCAAATTAAACAAGAGATAAGTAGCTTAATAAAAGAAGGACTGGGTACCTCTCAAGAAGACACAGACAGAAGAATAGAGGAACACAAATGGAGAGAAACATTTATTGAAGAATTCAGAAAGAACCTAGAATTTATGAAGCAGATTCAAAGGGATTATCAGGAAACTAAAGACTCGATAGAAAGCTGGCAAAACTGCTTGAAAGAAACCAAAGATAGACTATCAAAAATTGAACACAGGC
>PVJX010038088.1:0-16536 GCA_004027295.1 Dolichotis patagonum
TGGAAGAATGACAGTCTCTTTAACAAATGGTGCTGGAAAAATTGGCTGTCCATATGCAGTAGACTAAAACTAGACCCATGTCTATCACCATACACTAAACTAAAATCTAAATGGATCAAAGATCTAAATATTAAAACAGAAACACTAAAACTACTGGAAGACAAAGTAGGTAAATACCTCAAAGATATAGGGGTAGGAAGAGAATTGATGAACAAGAACCAAAGTACACGGGAAGTGCTTCGCAGAATCAATAACTGGGACCACATCTTATTAAAGTGTTTCTGCATGTCAAAAAGGTTTCCAGAAGAGTGAAAAGGAAACCCACAAATTGGGAAAAAATCTTCATGGACAGCACCTCAGACAGAGGACTTTTGTCTAAAACTTATAAAGAATTAAAAAAATCAGACCCTCGAAATTCAAAGACCTAATCCAAAAATGGGCATCTGAAATGAATACACAGTTCTCAGATGAAGAAATAAGAATGTCAAATAAATACATGAAAAAATGTTCATCATCATTAGTCATGAGAGAAATTCAAATTAAAACAACACTGAGATTCCATCTCACTCCAGAAAGAATGGCCAAGATAGAAATCACTACCAACAACAAGTGTTGGAGAGGCTGTGGGGAAAAAGGAACTATTCTGCATTGTTGGTGGGAGTGTAGTCTGGTGCACCCACTGTGGAGATCAGTCTGGAGATTCTCCAAAAAGCTGGGTTTGGAAGTCCCATTAGACCCAGCTATTGCGCTTCTAGCCATATTCACAGAAGAACTGAAAACATCATACCAAAGTGATATATGTGCACCCATGTTTATAGCAGCACAATTTGTAATAGCTAGATCTTGCAAACAACCTAAGTGCCCATCAACTGAGGAATGGATAAAAAAGTTGTGGCATTTTTATACAATGGAGTACTACTCAGCTATAAAGAATGATCACATCAAGATATTTATAAATAAATGGACACGACTTGAGACCATGCTCTTAAGTGAAATAAACCAAACTCACAAGAGTAAATACCATATAATCTCCCTAATATGAGATTTGATAAGAGTATATAAGACTTTATGGTAAGCATGAGGCCCCATCTCATAACTTCAAAGTCTTTCATAGTTTTAAATCATCAGTTGGAATGGTGTTATCCTGTTTTGTTTAACTATATCATACATGATGATATGAACAGCTGTTTTGAAGAAAACATTATGACAGCTATTGCTGATTTAATGTTATCCTTCTTAGAAGTCCTACCATGCTTTTTTTTCTATTACCATTGGTTCTATCTACCACATTGTGTCTCATTGGAATTTGAATATGTGTGATAGTTCAAACAAATTTTTTTCTTTTTTATCAAAAATGAGATATTGTAATACCCATTGATCATTTTCTGTTATTTGGTTCAGAAAGCCCTGGAATTCTTTCACTATATGCATGGCTTAATACTATTGTGTTATGTTTGATATTATTGTAATTTAAACTATGCTCAACTATAGCAGAGTAAGAGATATGGTGTTAGATACTGTTGATGTCCAGTTGACTTAATGTAAAGTACTGTGTTGGCTATGTTGTCCTCTTCTGATCTGCTCTGTACTGCCCCCTTTTGTTTTATTCTCTTTCAAATAAAATTTTAAAAAAAGTTTGTAAAAAAATGCTGTGTTTGGAAGTCCCATTTGACCCAGCTATTTCGCTTCTAGGCATATTCCCAGAAGAACTGAAAACATCATACCACACTGATATGTGTGTACCCATTTTTATATCAGCATAATTTGTAAGAGCCAGATCTTGGAAAAACCTAAGTGCTCATCAACTGAGTAATGCATAAAAAAGTTGTGGCATTTTTATATAGTGGAGTACTTCTCAACTATAAAGAATGATCACATTGAGATATTTATAAATAGTTTGACAAGATTTGAGACCATTCTCATAATCCAAACTCAGAAGTATAAATAAAGTATAAATAAAATTATAAATAATGTATAAATAAAAATAAGCCAAACTCAGAAGTATAAATAGCAAATAGTCTCCCTAGTGTGAGAGTTAATAAATGTATATAAGATTTTACAGTAATCATGAGTCCCTATCTCATAGATTTGAAGCTTTTCAATGTTTTCATTCATTAGTTGAAATGGTTTTATTCTGTTTTGTTTGACTATATCGTCCGTGATAGTATGAATGTTTTGAAGAAAACAAAACATTATGACAGCTATTGCTCATTTGATATCATCTTGCTTAGAAGTCATGTCATGCTTCTATTCTTCTATTAACATCGGTTTTATGATGCTGTATGTTATTGAGATTTTAATATATGTGATAGTATAAACAAAAATTTTTATTGAAAATGAAATATTATAGTAGCCACTAATCATTCTGTTATTTGATTTGTATACCCTATAATTTTTTCATTCTTTAAATGGTTTTATACTGTTTTGTTGTGTTTGATATTATAGTATTTAATACTATGCTAAAGTATAGAAGAGAAAGTTTTATTGTGATAGCTAATGTTCAGTTGTCTTATTGTAAATTACAATGTTGCCTATTTTGTTCTGTTCTAATCTGCTTTGTTCTACCCTTTTTTGTTTTATTCTCTTTAAAATAAAAAAAATTGAAAATTCACCCAGACCTCTTAAAGAAAGTTATCCCATCCCATTATGGATGTACTATGAATGGAGAAGTGCCACAGGATGCATAATAATCCAGTCAGCTCTGGTCTCTTGACAGAGGCAAGCCCAAGTGAGTTTTCACAACTCACTGTACCCATGGGAACCCATGAGTTATATATAGCTTTTATTTTAGCCTAGGTCCTTGTGCACCAGAAAAGCAGATTCATTATCTGAACCTAACATTATGGGGAACCCAAACTAAGGCATACTTATGTCTATCTACTTTTAGCTGTTTTAGCTCTGAGTTGAGCAAGCCTAGAGGTGAGAGCTTCTATCTATTCTCAGTAAGTGCAGATCAAACCAGCAAGCACTCTGTTTGCCCTGGTGAGTTTGGTTTTAATAAAACATTTCTCAACATTTTTAAACAGCAAAATCTCTTGCCTCCAGGCACCTGATTGATGCTGGCACTTAGAGACAGGATTGTTGCTCAGGATAGCTAAGCATGTTGCAGTCACTGAAGTTTACACATCTCAGGGTCTGGTCATAAAGAAATGGTGACCAAGCAAAGGTACCACAGCAATTATGCCTAGATTGACATGGCAAATTTAATCTTGTATCACACATATCTCACAGAAACTGGAGGAACAGAATGTTATGGCACTAAATGACCATTGCTCCTGCCCACCATACCCCATTGTTCACCATGTCATTGCCATCTGAAAACAGTCAAGTCAGGGTTGTGGAGGGGTGTGACCCATATGTCTTCTGGAGTGGAGTGGACTGTCTCAATTACTTCCAAACACATATGTTTACAATGTTACATAGGTGTGGGTAACCAAGAGGCAAGGTGAATAACTTGAACAGTTTTTATAGTCAGTTGTGGGTCTTCCAAAAAATTCCCTGTTATTGAGTGAACTTGGTTCTACACATCTGCTTTCCATTGGGGGTTCTCTTCTTATTTCAACAGCGTGTGGGCCATACACATTCAGTGTCTGGCCCAAAGTCATTTCATCAGTTTCTCTGACTAAGACAGTGGTGGATCTGGTCACCTGCAAGCAGGGGGACAGATTTGCAAATACCATGTCCAGCATCATGGATGGGTAAGCCACTGGGAAGTGCCATGGGGGCATTGGTTTCAGTTAAGACATCTCATGCAGTGCTTTTCTTTTCACGAATAAACACCTGAGAGGACTCCATAATGTTAGAGAATGGTAAGGCAGGTACACTAATCAATGGATCTTCCAGTGTGTTGACAGCTGATTGTTGATCAGGACCCCATTTTGCAGATTGATATTTCCTCCTTTTAATACCCAGTAGCTTCAAATGTGACAGGATACAGCAGTCCCCAAGAACTCACTAAAGTTTTTTCCATTTGTAGGCTTTCTGAGATCACAGATGACCTGTGTTCTGGATGCTGGTAGCAAACAAGTCCCACCTTTTAGTGTAAATCCAAGAAATTATTTGTCTGTACACAGAATTGAGTCTTTCTTTTAGATGCTTTACACTTTTTTCTGAAGCAATCCCAATGGTTTTTTTGTCCACTCCTGGCAGGATTCCTGTGTATTGGCTGCCAGAAGTAAGTAATCTTCACACTGCAACAATGAAATAGCAAAGTTTCTTGGCTTAAAACTGCAGGTCCATGGACAAGGCTTTAAAATTGAACAGATTCCTCAAATAAAGATGGGAAGTTTCTAATACATTGAAACACAAATCCACAAAATAGCACATTTACATTATCTCCAAAAAAAAAAAAAACCTGCAGTCTGCCTCTCAGACACTTTTTTCTTCCCACATGTGTGTTCTGCTGGGATCAAACCCCAGAATGTCTCCCACAGTGATAGTAGGTTGAGGCTACAACCAACAGGCTGATTTGTCAGGACTGTGGTGGTAGTGGCCCTATTCAAGAAGCAAGCAAGGCAGTCATCAGCACATTTAAACAGTGTTTTGGATATCCTTTAAATATCAAAGTGTGAAATTAGAACACAACATAATTGTATTATCAAAAAGATGTCCAAGTCATTTATCACATTTGTCTCCCATCTGAATCCACTCGTTTGCAGCACATATTTCTTCAAACCTCACAGACAAAGAAAGTATCAATTTAACCTAACACAGTATACCAAGTTTGAAAAGGTAGATGGCTAATCAAAGTACAAGGATTTGCATCAATGGGGTGAAAGATGACAACCAAAGCATTGACTGATGGCAAGTCTTGGTCTGAGTAAAAATCAAGAGTAAAAATGCAAGCTTTTGATGGGGACATTGCCCTGGTAGTCAAAATGGTTCCCAGAGGAAAGTAAAGGACATTTGTGCCTGTAGCTTACAAAGACAATCTTGGTGCATGAGGGAAAAAGGACAATCAGAAATAAACTCAAAGGAGTGACTATTTGCCTACTAAATTTAACCAGTCATGGCACAGAAACAAAAAGTAATCATACAGACTGCTCAGGTGCCCCTTGAACTCACATCCTGTGGTCTAAATGTGGGGCAACTGGCTGAGTGACCACCAACACATGTACACCAGTATCCACCAAGAACATGATAGGCTTTATATCACAACAGTTGCAGTCAATGTGGGCCTGAAAGACAGAGACCCATAGTTAGGTCTTGCCAGTTTGAAACTTTCTCTAGTGCTATTAAAAAACACTTTTATCCTTGCATTTGCCAGCACAGGTCCAATAAGCTCACCTGTCTATGTCTGAGCATCTATGTGTTTTAGTGTCTCATGCAAGCATAGGAAATGGGCAGCTGGAACATCAAATGCTCACTTTGAAGAGCAGAAGAAGCCGACTAAAAAGGAGTAATGGTCAGGAAATATATAATATCTAGGAAAAGTCAGGGTAAGCCATATCCACAACATCTGCAGGAGACAGATATTTCAAAAGAGAAACAAAGAAGGGATGGGTAATACAGGGCAGCCTCTACTGGTGGCTGTAGTACAAGAAGTAACCTTAATCCTGGGGAGGGTTTTTCAAGAAGACCTCAGGCTATGGAAGCACCAGTTCACAACTAGCCAATCTGTAGCCTTTTGGGGGCCCTGGAGCCTGGCAGGGGCAATGGAGAAATGACTGCAGAGATCAGGCTGATGGTGCAGATCCAATTTTATTGCAGAAATGCAGGAGTATATATAGATTGAAGAGGGAGGATGGAAGTGACCTTAGAGAAGGCTAGGATGGAGCTTCAGGAAGGGTGGAAGTAGGCTTAGGGAAGGCTGGGATGCACTGCAAGGTGGGCTCCAATCCAGGCGGCCCTGACTGGGACATTTTATTTGGTGTGCCAAGGAGTGGGGAGTCCGAGTGTGCTCAGACTGTCTCTTCTGCCAGGCAGCCAGTCAGATCTCAGGACCTCAATGTCCCACAGATTTCTCCTCTTTTTTTATTAATGCCAATTATGTGGAGGCCATCATGGCTTGTTGAAAATGTAGGGTGTGGACCTGGGTGCATAACATCCATAAGACATAAAAAGCAATTATTCCCAGTAATTCCAGGAGTCCCATAGTGAGGAGATTAGAGGGTGAAAAAGAAAAGTTGTAGTTATGTAAGAGGTCAGTAAGGATAACATCAGTCAGCACTGGCATTTGAATGGAGTCAATTGTCTGTATCTGTTCTGCAATTTGCAGTGACAGGTTCCAATAAGTGCTATTGTAAGGGCCTAGGATCCAATCATGAAGGGACAGGCATGAAGCTGAAACATTGGCAGGCTTTGGAATAATGCAGAGCACCAAAGAATTGTATCCTTGATCACAGGCCACTCTAGCAACACACCACAGATCTTGTAGTTCTGTGTCTAGATGGTCTATTTGTTGCTGAAGAATTAAGAGAGCCATGTGGGTGTAGGCATTTACTTGTTGCACATGAAAGGTCTCAGTGGCAGAGCTGGATAGGTTATTGAGAGCCTTGGTAGTCACTGTTGTCCAGGCAAGGGAGACAACAGTGGTGGCTCCTGCAGTGGCAGCTCCACAGTAGCCTGGGCAGAATAGGGAGGGGACTTGGGGCTTAGCTGCAGCATGCTTTAATGGCTCTCCATGTGATGGGGGTGGTGGTGGTGATAGGGATGTGCCTCCTCCTGCATCAAGTTGGTCTGCACCCTGGGTGACTGTCATCCAGTGTCAGTGGATCCATCTCCAAGGTCAGCAGCAGTGGCAGACCGGACATCACATGCGGGGATCCAAATGGGGTGAGAGGCTGTTTCTGGAAAGACACAAGTGAATCCTCTACCCTGGGTTGCCATTGTTGACTAAAGACATCCTTCCATCTTACCAGAGGAAGCAGAGTGGGAGTGGCAAGCAATGGGCCCCAATGTTTGCAAATAGGAGATAGCCCTTTTTTGCCAAATGTTAACAAAATCATAGTGATAAGGGATTTTGTTAGTAGTTCATCTGGTATACTCCAGGGGCACAGGTCCTCCTCTTTTTTATTAAAATTTTTGAGGCAAGATTTGTACATTCAATGATGGTCTGCCTTTGGGGATTGTAAGGCAGTCCCTGATGTAGGGAAATGTTATATTTTGAACAGCCATTTATGAAGGAGGCACTGGTGTAAATAAGGACCATTATTTTACATAGACAATTTAGAAATCAAACCATATACAATGTTGTAGTGTAAAAAAAACATGATGACATTTTTGTAAAACATTTCAATATCCATTTTGACAGCAAATTTCTCCTTTTTGGATAGTCATCCCTATCTAATACATAAAAGATTTTACCTAACTTGTCATTTAGGGGGATATCATCTCATAAGCATTTGTTAAGGCAGAGATCTGAATCTGAACCAAAATTCTGTCACCATAAACAATCCCTGTTTTACATTTTTGAAAACCAGTATATCTGGAAGCATGAATATATAAATACACCATGAAGTTAACAACAATCATTTGTCATAACCATATGAAAACCTTTGTATGGCATTTTTAAATCAAAAACCTTTTATATTATTGCTTTTAATGATGACCTATGTGAACATATTACAACAATATTTTCATATAACTTTAGTTGAGATGTCTCCCATAAGGCTATGGAGATCATTGGAGCCTCCAATCAATGAACAAGAGCTGGTAAAAGGTTACCAGGTGGCCACTTGCTTATTCATCAATTCAAGTCCTGTCCAACAATCCTAGCCCCAAGAGATATTTGTTTAATCATTTTTATAATAATTTTTTCTTAAGAAAACTCAATCATAACATTTAATGTATTATTTTTGAACAATGAGAGACTCTCAAATTATGATAAGCAACAATGTACAGTACATTTACATAACTTACTTTAGCATCATTGTGACCAACTGGGAACCCAAGTGGAAGCATGCTTTGTAATTTTATAACTCAAATAAACCTTGAATAAATGATCTATAAATGCAAAAGAAAAAGGAAAAAGGAAAATTGCTGAGTGCTAAATAAAAAAGAAGAGCGGTTCACAAATGGACAAATGGAAAAACATGAACAGATAATCAGTACAGATTCAAACATACATAGAAACAAACAGAGTTGTCAGCATCCACAAGAACTCTCGAAGTGTTAGACTGGACAAACAGACAAATACACAGGCAGACTAATATACATCGTACACCACTCAAATATATTTTAGCCAAATTGAATTACACAGATTTTTCTACAGCTGTACATTTTGTAATTTTAAATAGACTAGTCAGATTTGCTGTAGGTCAATTAGCAGAGATCTCTTATCAAAGAATTTGAAAGAAAATCTTATCTCTAATTAACATATTTTTATCATAGGTCTTAGCATGTACTTCTATCATCTATTTGGACCTTTTTGATTTGTGATTACCATCTTGTGGGCATCTTTGATTAATTCTAGCTCCATCCTTTTCTATCGATTGTGGCGTGGTCTCCAAGGCATCACTGTCATAGGGCTAAGCATCAGCTTCTTGAGAGTAATCAATACATTTTCTGGGTTTGGGCTCATGATACAGCTGGACATAACACATTGGCACCCACATAGGCCACTTAGCTTTTCCTGGAAAAACACAGGCATATCATAGGCCCCACATTAGTACTGGACTGGGTGTTTTTATTATCCAGTATGAAGATACTTCCAACCAATTGTTTTTAGACTGTATTTTATTGCATTATTTTTCTGCTGCAATAGTTACATCCTTATGAGAATTTAAATATTTTAAATGGTATATACTGGCAAGTGAAATCTATTATGAGGTGAACTCTCCCTTTTTTTGTGAATTTAAATTTTTAGCACATTTAATTAATTTTAGGCCTGAAGATTACAACAAATTTGTGTGGGAAGGTGTAAAGAAAATGGAAACTGCATTTTACATTTAAGTACTTTGGCATCTCCTGTGACATACAGGTGGTGCTCCTGCTCTGGGCTGGAGGCCCCACTGTCATTGTGGATCTGAGAACCAACGTAGTGTAAACTCTGGATTCATAAAGTGTGTGCACCGGTGATAGTAAAAACTGGAGTAGCTCAGGCAGAGCCATGTCCTATATGTCTAAGAAGTATCAAAATATCCAAAATCCCTAGGTACCTTTTCTTTACTTACAGATTTTTCAATTTTTGTCAAGGGAAGAATAACCAATTGAGCAATACAATAATTTAGGGAGATGTGACTATGTTTTGAGTAGATTGAACCATAATGCTGATTTTTTCCTTGCTGAAACAAACAATATTGTTTCTTTACCCTCCTTCTCTGGGCTGAATTCCAGGCTCAGTAGAGGCTTTGGTGCCCTCCCCTGCCTGGCGGCCTGTAAGAAGCTTGGAGAGGAGCAGAAAGCAGCAGTTTCTATTAAGTAACATTTAAAAATCTGTAGCAGACTGTCCAATTGTATCTCTCACAAGGGGCATTGTGGTTAGTTTGGGGAAGAAAAAAAGCAAATTTTGGTTGGTCTTCAGGTTGTAGTAAGAAGGAAAAGAAGCAATCCTTTGTATCAATAATACCTGTGAGTTATGTTTGTTGTTTATTGGGTTCCTTTTTTGTTGCATGGCTGAGAGAGCAGCCCTGTTTGCAGTTTAAAGGGTTGTCTTCTTTATCAATCTTAGAGAAGCAGTCTTTCTCCCAGTAATAACCACATTTACATTTGGGGCACATTGTAGGGGGATTAGGCTTAGTGTCCCACGTTGTTGGGCATTTGTTAGCAAAATATCCTGGTGACTTGTGAGTAATACATAAAGATAAGGTCTCCTGGGAGGTGTTGGTCCCCAGTTGCAAATGAGAAGCTAATGCAGCTTCTTGGGCATATGCTTCCTGGGCATTTACTTCACAACAGGCCAATATACATCTATCTAAATCTTTATGTCTTTGGGGGCTATAAATTTATGGTATGTAGGAGTAGCTCCTTTGAAGAAAAGTTCCTTAGCTAATGCTTCTGCTGCCTCTGTGAGTTGGACTTTGCCTGTATAGGATTCCATTACTTTAGAGGCAAAGGAGTCAAAGTTCTCATTGGGTCCCTAGAGGAGTTTGTTGAGGGTGGGAGTTGACCTCACTTTGCAGTGGTTAAAATGCCATCAGATCTGCTTGCCAAACTTGCTCAAAATATTTTGGGTGCCCCATAGCTTGTATCACAGGAGAGAAGTATTGTCCCTCTTCTACCAAGCAATCATAATCTAGGGGAACATTAGTTTTCTGATTTCTTTAGGCTTGCTGTTCACATTCATCCTTATAGATAGCCAGCCATGTATTGGGTATCTAGTAGCATTCTAGGTATTGACTGCTACTATAAATGGCCCTCACTAGCTGTTTCCAGTCAGTGGGACAATTAAGTTCCATACTGACTGTTTTAAGGAGTTGTTGGTCAAAAGGCCCTTGGATGCTGTCCTCCTTGCCTGTCTCCCAGAGGTGCTTTAAGGTGATATGTTTGTGAGGATACCAGGGAAAAGGGTGAGCAGGATTCTGATGCAAATTAACAGGAAACACATTATTTACCTCTTTTTTCCCTTTCCCAGTGATTTGCCCAATTATCCTGAGTATGGCATAAGCCCTCATAAGAATTATGCCATTCTGTAGTGGTAGACTGGGACTTTTTATTTATATTTGTCTGACAGTAGGATTTCCATGGATCTTTAGGGTGTAATGACCCTTCATTGCAAGTACGTGGTGCTGCCAGATAGGCAGATGGTTCCTCCCTGTCAAGTTCCACTTTCATCCTCTGACAGGGCAGAGGTTCTGGCTTGTCAGCACATGGAGAACTTGGCCAGGTTTGGCACCCTTCTCTCGGCACCATCTTTGGAGCCTTTAAGGGCTCAAGAGAAGGGTATATTTTTGTTACTTTATGTGGTGGAACCGAGGCCCTCTCCTCCATTGGGTTTACCCTATCCTGCTGACTCATCAAGAGATCATTCTCCAAGTCTCAGTAAGTAATGGACCCCTGTGGGTGCCATGATGGCACAAGCGTATGGATCTGCTAATAACAGGAAGTCCTCTGAATCTACCCCAGTGATGTTGATCAAGCCCATGAGGCATGCTCTGCTGGTAAGTAAGGCAGGTTGGAGCCCCAGGGGGAAGCTTTCCCTTCATCTTGCTCCACCACTTGGACTTGCTTTAGGAGCTGAGTCCAAGTCTCAGGGTCCCATAGGTAGGTGGTTCAGAGCCAGGGATTAATGGGAAGAAGGATTTCCCAATACTGGGAAAGTGTGGAATAGGCAAGTTTGCATTGCCTAGCCTGCAAGAAGGCAGCAAGAGCCCATGCCTGTGGGTGCTGCTCTTTGCAAAGTGTGTGGCCCATGATGTGGGCAGGGGCCCCTTACTGAGTCTGAGGAGGCATAATTTCCCCATGTTGGGCACTACTTGCAGCCTTTTTGGGTCCCTGGGGGACTGGCAAGGGGTGATGGAGAGAAAAATTCAGCGATCAGGCTGATGGCACAGATCCAATTTTATTGTGGAAGTGCAGGAGTGTATGTAGGCTGAAGAGGGAAGGTGGAAGTGACCTTAGAGAAGGCTGGGATTGAGCTTCAGAAAGCGTGGAATTAGGCTGAGGGAAGGCTGGGATGCACTGTGGTCTGGGCTCTGAGCTGGGCAGCACTGGCAGGGATGCTCTACTTGGTGTGACAAGCAGCTGGGAGTCTAAGTATGCTCAGACTCTCTCTTCTGCCAGGGTGGCCAGACAGATCTCAGGACCTCAACCTCCCACAGCCAACCAACATTCTTTCCTATAGCACTAAATCAGGTTTGGGCCTTTCTTTTTAATCACCCATGCCATGCTGTAAACTGACATGAATGCCTCACTTGGAAGGGTTCACATTTATGGAAATCCACACCAGTTATAGAGCAGGCAGGGGGAGGATGCATCATTAACACAGTGGCTGCCCACAAGAAAAAGATTCACATGAAGTGAGGTAGTCTCCAATTTTAGGGACCACCAAGCTATCACAAGCTGGGCTACCACTCACAAGGCAATGTCATCATGTGTTTGGGAAGGCACAGGTTTCTTTCTGTCACTAGGTGGAAGCTGTGAGCTCTCTTGGCTGCATATTTTCACAAGTACTACATACCCTTCTTCACAATTTCCCTCCTGCCCCTGCTGCAGTCAGCATGCAACAATTCCTTCCCAAAAATCCCAAGGAAAGACAGAGCACCTTGTAGCCATGAGGAAATATTGGGCTTCTCAGTGGTACCCTGCATCCCTTGTGTGAGTATCACAAGGGAACTATCATTCTCTCACCCCAAAACTACCAAGCCTAACTATGGCACTTGGTGACACCATGTTTTTATGAACCATGAGTGGGTGGAAGTTTGATTCCTACAGGACCTTTGTCCTAGAAGTACACAGCTGTGACCCACGTGGAGAACTGTGGTTTCAAAGGAAAATGCAAAGGAAAGGCAAAATGAACTCATTGCTTATGTTGGACAGTTACTGATCCTAAGAGAACACACTAGAGGACAGAGCACTTGCTTCCCGGTGAGGTCTTTTGAAAGACAGGATATATCAACACTGATTCTTGACAAAAGGACTGCCTTCCTCTTTTCTAATCTCTGTGAGAGAACCTTAGAACCAATCACCTCTTCCATAGTGGGAGGCTAGACCCAGTCCCTTGGATGGGAGGCCAGCATCTCTGTTCACCCTCATCAAGCAATCATTGCATTGGGACAACATATGCATATAGGGGACAGCATATGCATATAGATCCAAACACATAAATATCCCCTGCACAGCAATGCAACAGTGCCTTTGCCTCTGGACTCTTCAGATAACCACAAGGGTGGCTTTTCATGATACAGTGTAGAATGTATACATTGAATGCCTACCACCATGCCCCTGAACCTCATGGGTCAATTAGAATCTGAAACATGCTCCCCACAAGCTGCAAGACACTCCCTGCCTTGTCATGCCTGTAGGTTTCCTATATAAAATACTTACAGGCAAGGAGGGAGATTTCCATACATAAATGAGGTCCTGAGGAGAAGTCAATCAGATACTGAGGAGAAGTCAAGTAGCACCTAGATGGGGTGGTTTGAGAAAGAGAACATGCTGCAGGGTTTGATGTGAAGGAGGGAAAAGAGGTTAAGCCACAAGGCCAAGTAGGACTAGGAGTGTTATAATCCTGTACCTCAGAGCCTTCCAGGGTAAATCACCCTGTTAGCTTAGTGCTTACCTACTTGCCTTGCATATCCTTCAGACTGCTTCTCTTCCACCGGAGAATACCGTGGAATCTCAGCTCATGCCACAGATGCCAGTTACTGGATGAACTGGCTTCCCCTACCACTACACATGACAATGTCCAAGTCTTCTTTCTACTGGGTTTCTTAGCCCCCAGATCATATCCCCTAAGGAGGAGATTCAGCCTCAAGTCTGCTACAAGGTTGCAAAGTGGAGTGGGAAGGTTGGCTCCAGGTGCATACCCTAATCGTCAGAAAGTCAAGGAATACAGTAAGAAAAGGATTACTGCCCAGAGTTCCAGCAGCAGCAATCCTTCATGCTGCTAGTAGGCCAAGACCAATGGAAGTAGATCAGGCTCACAGGAACATGATGGAGAGTTGTGGGCCCCACATTCACAGTTCCAGAATCACTAGACTTCTGTACAATGAGAGGTTTTGAGCCCTGCAGGGAGTAGTAAAAATGAAGACATGGCACTTGGTGTCACAGGATCTGAGACCCAAACTGGCCACTCAGCCCTAAATTCTTCTTCCTAGTGATGTTGAGCTTCTGTGCTTTCATGAATAATTAAATGCAGAAGCACAGCAGGTTGCCAAAGGACCAAAGAAAACTACTAGGGGTGTGCTTTGGTTGGTGTGTGGTTCATGCAAATGCTCATTCAGGGGCAAGACTTGGTTCCACCTCCTCCAGTGGCTGAGCTTGACCATGGCAGGGTGTGGGAGCTAGCTGTGTCTCATTTCCCTGCTTTTCCACTGAATGGCAACTGACACTCCCTGACAACCCTGCTAAGCTGATCCAGGAATTTTTCAAGGTGGCTAAAGAAAGCACTTCATACTCTGTCCAGGGTGTTAGCAGGTATTAGGATGAGATCTGTCATCTGCCTGGAAACAGGGAACAGTGGGGCAGCAGGGAAGGAGGAACTTGGAGCAAGGAGAACACAGTGTACAGCAAGAAGCTTGGAATAGTAGCCTCTTGGGTGTGTAGGCCTTTGGTGCCACATTTAGGGCCCTGCCCTTCTGCTGGGGATCTCCGAGCTGTGGCTCCCAGGTGTGTGGGTGCAACAGCTGCTGTGTGTACCAAACCAGGTCGGGCAGATTCCTGAGAGGACTGAGCTCTGCCTGAACTATGTGTGGCAGGAGCAAAGCAGGATATGCTGCCAAATCATGTCCCTCACTCTTGACCTCAGGGACTTTTGGAGAGATTGTGAATATTCACATGGGCTGCTTCTGGTGAAGGAGCATCATATCCTTAGACAGAAACAAAATGTGGCTCTGCGGGTTGGCCTGTGTTCTCTGTCTTATGCCTTGTGGCATGAGGGCTTCTGGGAGCATCCTTGGGGGAAGTTGTGCCTCAAGCCATGCCCTGGTGGTCTTAAGGCAGGAATTGACCCAAATCCCTTCCACACACACCTACTGCATCCTTCATACTTGATCCCACCTCCTAGAGGTCTTCCAGGCTTGTGCCTGGTCACTTCTGCCCAGGCAGCTCACCCTCTGCCAGTGCAGAGGCCACAGCAGCACCTCTAGACAGTGCTTTCCTGGGCTCCTTGCTGGCACTGCCTTCATTGCCTATTTACCAAGCTTTCCCTTGTACATGTGCTTGTTATGAATATAAAGATGTCACCTCATTGTCACAAAGAAGTAAAGTAGAAACTGAGATAATGGTGGGTATGATGGATCATAAGATCAGTGTTTGTACCCTGCTTTTATACTGATCCTGTGTGAGGATATGTGTGGGGGAACCTCATGTACAAATGATGCTGAATGCTCCTGAGGGAGAATTCAGTTTGCCAGAGACTCAGGCCAGGAAATAGTCTCCATCCCATTAGCCAGGATGGACAACATGGTCACAGACCTTGGAAAGTGAACGTGCTCATTAAAGATAGATTTGTTGACCCAGCAAACAGAGACAAGAGTTCACTCAGCATGTTGATCACTGCTTTTATGCAAACTGCCTCTTTTTCCCCTTATGCCAAGCTATTGGACTCCAAGTTCTCTAACTCCAGCAAAGGAGGATGGACAAGGAAATATCTGTAAAGCCAAAAAAGGAAAGGATATGGGCAAACAGGCATAGTGAGCTCAGAAAAGGTAAGCCTGAGACTGGTGCTCTAAATAAACCTGGGCACACATCCCTGTGCTGCAGCCTCTGCAACAGCACTGGGTTAAGAATGTCACCTGTACTAAGTCCAATGTGCATGCACACATGTGCACACACACACTCACAGGCAGGCACATATGCATGCAAGCACACATGTGCTTCCTGTTAGCCCTCCCAAACATCGCCCTCATTAACTATGCAGCTTTGATCTACCCCTCCTCTTCCCAACCCCTTCTAACTTCACTTTCTGCTTTTAACTTACTCTGACTTTCTCCCTCTGTTCTTTATTCTTCTCACTCCTAAGTCTCCCAGCTTGTTTCCTTGACTTCCACTCAGGTTTCTGATCTTGTACCACAAAAGGCCTGTGGCTTCAACTTCTAGTGAGGATTCTCACTATTAGCATTAATGGTAGTGACTTCAAGAAGTAGCTGCATCCTCAACCCATCTCTAGCTAAAGCTGATCTTGTACTTGCCATGAAAATACACTTGTCTTCTCTTTACCCCTCCTCTTTTTCTCAAGGTTGAGCTTGTCAAGAGAAACATACCTACTGAATTTTGCATGAGTCATGTGAATTTGTGGCCCATTTCCAGGCCACTCTCCTGAGTAGTGATGTGGCCACCCTATCCAAACACTCATGGTTCAGCTAAAATTTCATACTTACACTGCCCCATCCCCAAGAGTGTAACAGATAAGCACCACAGAGTTCAAATCCACTCTGATAATTGTCCCTATTGTGTCCATCCCACAGGAATGTAAGGTGTATTTTTTTTATAATTTTATTTAAAGAGGAAAAAACAAAACAAAATAAAACAGAATAAAGGGTAGCAACAATACAGTATTCCAAGGAAAAGAGGAAAAGAACAACAACAATAAAACCTAAGAAATTATTACTTGACTAATTACATACTGACTTGGAAATAGTTGTTCAAATTACAAAGTTAAAACATGTAAAGAGGACATTCAAACAGTGATACTGTTAACAGTTCTGCTCCCCAATCTGACAAAAACAACAATATGGTCATCCATCTTAACCACTCAAATATACATGCAATTATTTCAATAGGGTAAAATTAAACACAACCAAACAGAGCAAAGCGGATCACAAGAAAGCAATGTAAGACATAAATTTCAAAACTAGACAGTTGGAGATATTCACTCTCTATCATATTGACTCTTGTTTTCTTCCAAATAGTTGTCCATATTGTCACATATAGGGAATTCACATGAAACAACCTAGTATGGAATTGATCTGAGCAGGACGCGGAGGGCATTACAGG
>PVJX010038089.1:0-16535 GCA_004027295.1 Dolichotis patagonum
TGTTCCCATATTTTGAATTTCTAGTCTCTTACACAGGTAATATGGGATAATCCCCATTTAACAGGAGAGGTGAGAGAAGCTAGCAGGCAAGGAAAAAGCCAAATGACTCAGCCAGGGGGACACACAGTCACAACTCACATTCTCAATGAGCATCTGACACCATGGCAATGGCCAAGCCTGCAGCCCTCCAACTCACACCCTTAGGTGGGCAGGAAGTAGCACCAATTTTGTTCTTGTGTGAGAGCTCAAAGGTCCCTGGGTTGGGATATCTGGGAGAATCAAGCTTCTCAAAGATGAAAACTCTCACCTGGCCATGTGCATACAATGTAAGGCTGAGCAGCATGAGGAGCTGACAGTAAACACCCAACACTGTAACGCAGTGGTTCTGGTAGATTAGAAAACCCCAGGGTGAGTGTGGGCCTGTGCCAGTCACTGCTGCCAGAGTGTCACTGAAGGGAACCCATAAGCTCACTGCAACCCTGTGCAGGAGGGACTGGTACAGATCATAGCACAGGAGGCATCTGAGAGCCCAGAGGACCAGACTCCTGGATTAGACGCTGGACAGAACAGCATGCAGCTCCACACAGTTCCTCCACAGGGCCTGGGGGTGGCTTTCTCCCTTCTTACCCTCAAAAAATATACAGATGGTCTCCACTTAAAGCTAATCTGGTGACTTTCTTCACATGGTTCACTTTTGATTATTTTCTGAGGTCCTTTTAATTGAAAAGAAAAAAAAACCCTACCAATGAATTTTTTGAGAGATCACTGTAGCTCACTATGGGAACTTCAGGGCCCTTCTGGTGACAGTGCTGGCAAACAAATCCCTGATTCCCCAGTTACCTCTGCCTCTGCACAGGTCAGTGTTCTATTGCTTTGGGGTGACTGCAAGAGGGGGCGCCTTCGTTGTGACCTTGGCTTGGACAACAGCTGTCACTCTACTCTATGTACCTTCTCCTACTGTGGCCTCAGGGGTCAGAGCTCAGACCCTCAAGGTCCACCCAAAAGCCCATAGTCAGCCCTCTTCCTGAAAGCCATGGGCTTTGGGGACACAGATGGTTCCATGCTGAGGTCCAGGACCCTAGGCCCCCTTCCTCTTTTCCTTCCAGGCTTGGTGCTGGGAACCCCTGTGTCCCGGCTGAGGCAGACCAGGTGGGCACTGGGCGAGAAGATGGACAGGTGTCAGTATACATGCCACGTGGGGTCACAGTTGCTGACACGGTGGCCATTAGTTCTGGGGGACAGGGGAAGGAGGGGGTTGCAGGGTAGCCAGGGTGTTAGTGGTGAGCACAGTGAAGGTGTCCAACTTACCCCAGGTTTCTGACCATTACACAGAAGGACAAGAAAAAAGAAATAGGCATGTTAACAGAGGATGCGCGGATGCCCCTAGGACCCATGTCTGTAAGGGGAGCAGAGGGGAGAGAACTGTGGCCACAGGGCCAGCACAGGGAGGCCAGGCCCGGGCAGTGGCGACTCTTTCTTTGCCCTGCAAGGCCAGTCGGCCTCAAGGGACACCAGAGGTTGGAGTTTGGGGTCCCTCCTAGAAGGCTCTGGACTCACTGCGTGCCCCTGACCAGGACCTGGGGCTTGGCTTTGAGGTGGGGACAGACAGCCTTGGGGTGCATTGGGGGAAATGGGAGACCCACAGGGTGAGAAAACCACGCAGAGGGGTGCATGGGAGGTGCAGGGGGCCCCCCAGGTCCCCAAAGGAGGCAGTGCCTTGGGCCTGAGCCAGTGAGAGGGGAAATGATGGCGTGAGCACAGGTATGTGCAGAGGTATGCGAGGGACCTCGTGGGAACACAGTACTGTGTGTTTGTTCAGGAGAAAGTGCGTGGAGCTCTCGGCCCTGTGTGCCTGGTAGGGTCTGCAGTGCAGAGCTCAAATGGCCGAGAAGCACGAGGAAAAGCCAGGCCCTGGGGATGGGGAGCAGTGTAAGGGGGGGTCCTGCCTGTCCACGCATTGCAGAAGCTCAGCCCACAAGGGGGCCCAGACAGCCACACACAGGCCAAGAAGCATGATGGGATAGGGGACACCACACACACACACACACACACACACACATGGAACCCAGACAGGGAAACTCATAGATGGGGCACATGGGTGCTTTGCTGAGATGCCTCTGGTAGATCCTTGCCAAGGGTGACTGGGGACTCCTGTGCCCACCGGGTGGTGACCCCAGCCCAGCTGTGGCCAGGAAGGACTGCTTGGGTGGCCCTTGGCATTCCTGCAGCTCCAGCACTGGTGATGATCTCCCCCAGAACTCTCTATGGCTCCCCATTCTGCCTCCAGCATCCATGGTTCCCCAGGCCCTACGTGCACCTGGGTCCTGTTCTGTCCTCACAGGTCAGCTTCGCAGGCAATGCCTGCCAACGGCCTCCACCTTGGCCCACCTGTCCCCCATCAGCCCCTCCAGCTCCAGTTGTGGTGAGGTGCCCTGCTCTCCCTCTACTGCCCTCCATGGCTCCTATGTGGCACTGAGCCTGGGGTCACCAGATCACAACTGCTAGATGCGTCCATTGCTGGCACTGGGGTCCATGGGAAGGAAGTTTTTGAACCACGTGATCTTGGGGTTGGGGTTGGCACTGGCCACACAGCATGGTGACCATGTGTGTCCATTCCACTACCTTCAACTGAGGACCCATGTCAATACTGGGGAAGCCCAAGGGGCAGCTTGTCCTCTGAGGGCAGAGACAAGGGTGAAGTCCCAGTCTGCACATGCCCTACCCTGCACCCAGCAATGTCTGGGACGTTCATCACTGGCCTGGATCCATTCCTACCTGTCCACTTATACAAATGTATGCTGGGAATGGGTGGCATGTGCTTGTAATCCCAGTGCTCCAGAGGCTAAGGCAGGACGGTCACCTCAAGTTAAAGGGCTTTCTGAACTACATAGTGTGACCCCATCTCAGAAAAAACAAAAACCAAGACTAAGAGATTTACACTGAATTGGAACACCCAGGACCACAGAATGTGATGGTCTGGAGGATGAGATCTTTAAAGACAAGACAAAAGTAAAAAGAACACTTTGGGGTAGTCCCTGACCCAGTGAGTAGGGCTTGGGTCCTTTTGAAAAGAGATCTAGCTGGGTGCGATCATATGTGCTGGTTATCCCAGTAACTTGGGAGGCTGTGGCAGGAGTATCACAAGTTTGAGGCCAGTCTGGCTACTTTTGTGAGGCTCTGCCTTAAGAAGAAGTTTAAAAAGGGGCTGGGGGATATAGCTTAGCATGAAGGCTGTGGGTTTAATCCTTAGTACTGAAAAAAAGAAGAGGAGGAGGAATCAAAGGAAGAAGAAAGTGAGGAGGAGACAAGACCACAGGCACTTGGAGGAAGGACAGCCTAAGGACACTGAACAGATGCCACCTGCAAAACCCAGAAGAGACAGCAGAGGAACCAGCCCTGCCCACACTGAGACTGAGTCCTCTGCCACCTTCAGGACATGAGGGGACTATTTGGTGCCACTGATCTGAAACACCTGAGCTCCTAGTGAAGCATCTAGGTATCAGAGCTCAGATGTATGGGGTGGGAGGGAGACGTGATGATCCCCAAGGAGCTAGAAATGGCAGGTGGAGGTTGGAGATGATGCAAACATCAAGGAAAGAGGCTAGTACCATGGTCCACCTGTGGATGGGATGCTGAAATACTAAGGGAGGCTGAGGCAGGAGGATCACAAGTTTAGCACAGCCTGGGCAACTGAGCAGCTTTTCATCGCCCATACTGGTGAGCAGTAAAATTCAAAGTGAAAGGCCGTGCAGACCAAGGGTCTAAAACTATGCTGCCTCCCAGGGGCCCACGTATGGCCCTCTGGTTATTTTGTTAATAATGTTTTATTGGCACTCTGCTTTTTTTTTAATAAAGTTTTATTGATACTCTGCCTGTTTTGTTAATGAATGTTTACTGGCACTTGCTGCCTGTTTTGTTAATAAAGTTTTACTGGCATACTGCCATACTCACTTGTTTCCCTTATTTGCAGGGGCTTACTCTGGTCACTGCAAAGTGACACTACTGTGACAGAGACTCACTGGCCTGTGGGACTGGAAATCTTTACTCTCCACCTCCAGGTATAGAGGATTTTGTTGTTTGCGTCCAAAGGAAAGGACAGACACAGATTTGCTTGCCAATGCCAGAAGAGACACAGGAGACAGTGCAGGGAATGGTGGGGCCAGAGAGGGGCAAAGGTGCCACTGCAGAGGCGCACCTGTGCACAGGCCAAGGGGACCAAGAGACCAAGAGGCCAAGGCCTCAGAGCCGGGCTGAGGGCACAGGACATGGAGGTCCAACAGCCTCACACCAGAGCTGGGATCTGAACCTGGAAAGAGCAGGCTGGGGAAGCCAAGCTATTATGAACTGAGAACTGGTGATTGAATTAACGCCATCAGTGTGGTGCTGAGCAGAGATGTTTCACCTGAGGAAGGTTGCCAGCATAAATGGAGACATGGAGGAGGAGAGAGCATTGAGAACCTCAAGGTGTTATGGCGTTGAGACGTTGAGGTGTTGTGAGGTCTCCTACAAGTTGCTGTTTGAGCTGTTAGATTCTCCTGGAGAAGCTCTGGCTCTCACATCAAGCATTGCTTCCTGGCTCCAGAGGGGAAGACGTGTGCTGCTTGGTCTCCAGGATGAACTCGTCACACTGGCTTCCTGGCATGTACTCCACTAGGCTTGTCATCGGAGGAGCTCCGAACCTCCATGTCGCTGAGGATGGCTGTGGTGCTTTTCAGGACAGCTCTGGTGTTTGTTGTGAGTGTGACTTCTCGGCTCCAGCGTACAACCCTCAACCTATCAGAACACCTCCTTCACCTTGCTCCCATAGACTTCCTAGTTTCCACCACTGACCTTTGGGCCTTCCCAGCACTGATCCATAAAAGAGACTGGCGTGAGTCATTCTGGAGGGCTCTAGACCTCCAGCTGGACTCGTGGGAGGCATTGTCATGAGCCCTTGGTCTTTATCTGGGCTCATGTGGGACAATGCTATGGGATTTAGGCCCTTGACTAAGTATTCTATGTTGTGGATAGATTTCCTGCATTAACTTGTGTTAACTCTGGGTAACCATCATAAAATAATATTATAAACACCATGTCCTTATTCTAATTGTTCTCTGTACAACCACTGACTACAACACAAGCCTTCAGACTGAGTCCACATCACTTGGGGTGGGAGGGGGCAGCTGGGGTCCTGACCCCGACATCATTTCAAGCAGGAAGCCAGAAGGCCTCACAAGTGGCACTGATTGGCTGCCAATTATGTCATCTGAGGTTCGAGCAAACAAGGGGTCTCTGTGGGCATCTAACCTGTGTACACGTGTGTGTGTGGGCAGCAGATGCACATGCAGCACGCCCACATGTATGCATGCTCAAGCCCTCTTGGCTTGCACACAGCCCCAGCTTCCCGTGAGCTCTGTGGGCAGCAGCTACAAAAGGGAGAGGCTGAGGCTGCCTGCTGCTCAGCGAGCTCCTAATTAAAACTGTTCCTCATGTGCCGCATTGTGCCTGGTTCCTGGGAGTTTAATTAAAACAACAGCAGAGTGGATGAAAAAGATGTGGTATTTTTATACAATGGAGTATTACTCAGCTATGAAGGATGATCTTGGGACTTTCATAGGGAAATGGAGACAACTTGAGACTATCCTCATTAGAGAAATAGATAAGAATCATATTTATTTACCACATTGTGTCTCTAATGTAAAAAGTAATAAGAAATGTAGGAGTAATAAAACCCAAAATGTGTAATTGCTACTGTAAAAAGAGGAAAAGAGGGTGCTCTAAAGGATATAATTGCATGTATGTTTAAGTGTGTAAGATGAATGACCATATTACTGTTTTTGTTAGATCATGGAGCAGAACTGTTAACAATCTCACTAGTTGAATATGTACTTTGTATGTTTTAACTTTTTAATTTGAACAACTATTTCCAAGATGACAGTATGTAAGTTATCAAGTAATGATTTCTTAGTATATTTTGTTTTTTTTTCCCCCTTGGAATTTTGTATTGTTGCTATCCTTTTTTCTATTTGTTTGTTTTTTTTAAAAATAAAATTTAAAAACAACAACAGCGATGGAGGTGTGTGGGTGTCCCTCTGAGGTGGAGGGAGGAGGCAGGGAGGCCCTGGGGCCACGGCTGGGAGTTTAAGGGACAGGCGCTGCCCTCAGCTCCCTGACTCTAGGGCTTGCAGATGGCCCTGCCCTTCAGAGTTTCCGGGGCTGACCAAGCTGGCCACACTGTCTCATCCAAAGCCGAGAAAATTCAGAGCAGAACTAGTTTTCACCGCACCCTACCCTGCAGGGAACCACGCGAACCCACACTGGAGAGTCCCTCATTAGGATGTAAGAAGCCAGTGTGAGGGCCCACATCTTATATCTCAGGGCTTTGGGAGGCTGAGACAGGAGTGTTACAAGTTTAAGCCCAGCCTGGGCAACTTAGGGAGACCCTGTCTTAACATCATAAAGGCCAGAGGATGTAGCTCAGTGTCAAGGCCCTAGATTCCATCCCTAGGAACTGCAAATCAACCAATAAAATAAGAATATTAACAGTGACTCAACTAACAAGTAGAGTTGCCCATGCACAGTCTTTCAATCTCCCTCACTGTTTACTCTTCCATTCTGCAGAAGGGGCCCTCATGGTGGGCATGACACTCTCCCGATCCCAGCACAGAGGACAGAGCAGCACCGAGAGGCTGGGTGACCGGCCTTGGTCATGAAGCCACAAAGTGGCAGCCTGAGGATGTGAGCTCAGGTCCTGGCACCCCTCAGCCCACTTGAGCCAGGCAGGCAGAAGGGTGCAAGGGATGGGGCGAGGGGCTCAGGCCCATCCTATGTTCCACCCAAGGAAGTCCTAAGTGCTGGAGAGGGGTGGGACCTGAGCTGGCTGGGCAGGGTTTTCACCTAAGAGAAAGGCACCATGGAGAAAAGAAGAAAGGTGCAGAAAGAATGGCTGGGAACACCAGGTATGCACCTGGATATAGCTGAACCTGAAGCCACTTAATCCATGAGCCAATCACCTTCTTCACGTTGGTTAGAGGTTGATTACCCTCTTGTAATCAGAAGAGCATGCCTGAGACAGTGAGTGAGGAGGACTAATCTCTCGATACTCCTGTTTTTCTGAGTGTTCAATACAGGGTCTTACTATGTAGGCCAGGCTGGCCTGGAATTTGCAATCCTCCTGCCTCAGTCTTTTTCACACTTTTTCACACTTCTCTTAAAGGCTCAATGAATCTTTAGCGGTGGCTTGGGGCACCACCTATGTCACAGGCTGGAGCAGGCAAATCCAAGCTCTCAGCAAACACTCAGGGCAGGAGGCTTGGGCCACATTCACAGACTCCCTTCAGAGTTTGCCTCCAAAGCTGAGAGCCTCACTCTCCTCTGCCAACCCCACAAAGCCCAGTACCTCAGAGGATGGTGAGTGTGGCATGGACTGTGATCTCTCCCACCAAGTTGTGGGCCATGCACTCATACACGTTTTCATCTAGGGGCGTCCGAAGGGGTTGGATCCTCAGCATGGCACCCAAGCTCTCATCCAACTAGGTTGTCTGCATGGATGGGGAGAACAGATGGGGCTGAGGCTGGGGTGCAGGAAAGTGATGGGCACCCCGCGGTCGGAGGGCAAGTGGAGAAGCTGGGGTTGTACATGGAAATCCAGATGGTTGAGTACGGTGCTGTGGGTTAGATCTAAATGCCCCCCCCCAAATCCTCAGGTGCTCAGAGGGGGGCTTCTGAAACATAACTGGATCATGGGGTGCTCTGCACATGAGGGGGTTCATGCACAGATGAACTCATGGCTGATTTCTCTGGAAGGTGGGAGGTGGCAGGCTGGGGGTGTGACCTGCATGCTTGCCTGTTTTATTTTCATTTTTAAAATTTTTGGTACTAGAAATCAAATCTAAGGAATTTGCATTGAGCTACACCCTCAGTACTTTTTTTATTTTTTATTTTGAGACAGGATCTCACTAAGTCACTAGGCTGCCAGGCCTGGGTTCAAATTTGAGCCTCCTGTCTCAGCCTCCCAGGGGGCAAGAGTGACAGGTGTGTGCCAGGGTGCTTGGCTTGGAAGCTTGTGTTCTTGTCCACAGTTCCTCCTGTCTCTTGACCCCCTTGAGTCTAGCGGCCTTCCTCAGCCATGCTGTTCCTGTCATGGAGCCAGGTGACCTTGGACTGACCCTGCCGGAAATCCTGTGCCCACACTCGGACTTCCTTCTGGGTGTACCGTGTCATGCGTGAGTTAGCTGAGGGCCCTGCAGGTGAGGGTATAGGTGACTCATCCAGCTGTGACTCACCTCAAAGCTCTGAGAGTTCACCTTCCCTCCTCTCTTGTTCAGGGTCACCCGGGGCCTGGAGTCACCCATGGCCTGGCACACGAAGGAGGTCATGCTGCCCGACACACCGGTCTGGTCCTTGGGTTCTTTGATGCATCTGGGGGGCTGTGGGATTTGACAGTAAGAGAGGGGGGCACCCCTGGATTCTGGTGGCTTATGGCCTAGACCCCCAGGGCCACAAAACTGTCCCTCACTCCACCCAGCCACCAAGGTGACACATACAAAACCTCACTGGGATACCTGTTCAGACCCTGGGCCGCTGGGGATGGCAGGAGGGAGACTCTGAGACCCTGAGACCCTGGGGTCCAATTCTAGGCCCTGGAAAGACTCAAGGGTCTGATTCCCTGGTGTGACATGTGAACACACAGAGGCCCGAGGCAGAGAGGTGGCCACGGGACCTGGGCTCAGAGTGGGCCTTCGAACCCAGAGCTCTTGGGAGAGTCACGAGCCAGAGGCAGGGGCTGGGGAAGGAAAACAGCCTAGTCTTCCAGCAATGCTGACAAGAGGGGCCTTTACCATCCCCATTTTATGCTGAGGGAAACTGAGGCAGGGATCTGGCAGGATACTTGGCTTTGGTGGACACAGTCAGGCGTGGGTGGAGCTGGTACACACTCTCACCCAAACCCACTGACCACATCCTTTTCTTTCTCCCTGGAGTACAGGCTGGAGTGGGGATGCGTGGAACCCCACATCCCCAGCCCTTTTCATTTTGAGATAAGGTTTTGCCAATTTGCCCAGGCCTGGCTCCAACCTGTGACCCTCCTGCCTCAGCCTCCCAGAGTGCCAGGATTCCAGACCAGTGCCTCTCAAACAGCCCCTGTGCTCGCCCACCCACCCCACCAGGATCCGAGGTATGGAGAAGCCTCCTCCAGGTAGCTGCCCAGGGCATCTGGCAGGCTCTGTCTCTGGGGAGAAGTCAGGGCCTCTTTGCTTCTCATCAGCTCCTTTGCTAGGAACCTCTGAGCCTCCCCAAGGGACGCCAGGTTTCCAGGGGAGCTGCAGTGGAGCCCGAAAGCCTGAAGTCCCTCCTCAGGTTTTTATGCACTCTCTGGGGACCCAAGGACACATCTAACAGAAGTGGAGCAGGAGCAGGGTGAGGAGAGGTGTAACAGAGACAAAGCAGGACCCATCGCAGAGAGGAGGGCACCAGCGGCTTTCTGGGGAAGGGACAGGGTTTCCTATTAAACCTGAAAAAAGGCGAGGAGCTCACAGCATGGCAGTCGCTATTGTGCTATTGTGGCATGATTAAGACCAGGGGAACGGGCAGTGTGGCCTGTGTCTGTACTCCTGGCTATTAAACCCAGGGCCTTGGCATGGAGCTCAACAACCCTTGCTCTTTTTGTGATTTGAAACAAAGTCTCACTAAGTCACTCAGTTGCCTGGGGTTGTGCTTGACCTTGTGATCCTCCTGCCTCAGCCTCCCAGAGCATTAGGATGAGGCATGTAGACCACCATGTACAGGCTTGGTATACTTTTTAGCACTGAAGCCTCAAACTGGAGCAACACAGGGACAGAGGTGTCTGGGGTAGTAACAGGACATACAGGTTCTCTCAGAAGATTGTGTGAATTTTCCAAGAAGACTGAAGAAGCTTCAAGCTCCAAATCTGGGTCCCCAACGTCTCTTTCTCCTCCCCTCACACCCAGGCCAGGCTCTGAGCTATGCCCTGGCCGGTCCCAGCAGCCACCTGGCCTCACCTCCCGGGGATCAGTGCTGCTTCAGTTGATATGACCTCGGCTTCCCAGTTTCTCTCTCATGGACCAGGAGACCCTGTAGATAGGCAGGCACCACCTCACTGGACCCCACAGCGCCCTAAGGGATGGGACCAGGTTGCCTGAGGCCAGAAATGGCAGCAGGGAAAAAAGAACCCACATCTCTGCCCAAGCCCTGGTGGCAGCCGGGTCTTGGGCCCCACTCCCCCACCCAGCCCTCCCCGCCTCCCCATGCCTGGGCCGCCACTCCTTTTCTTCTGAACAGTGGGATCAGGCACCCAGTTACAAGTGTCCCTATCAAGAACACGGCAAACTGAAAGAGTTTTGCTCTAGAATAAATTACTGTACTGTTATGCCACTGGTCTAAAGTGGAGGAAGGCCAAAGGGGGAAGCCTACCTCTTCCTGCTTCTTCCTCAGCCCTAATTGCAACTCCCCTTCCTGTTTGCATGTGCAGAAAATTCCAATCAGCTCCTCTCTCATCATCAATGCCCGCCCTAAGCCCCACCCCCTTTCAAAGATTACATATGTCCCATACCCGCCATGTTCCAGTCAAAGGAGATGGCCCAGCCACCATGGCTTGTGTGCTCCTTCCCATGTCCTCACCTCAATAAACCTGTTCTTTTTGTACTTTTGCTTCTCTATAGTGCCAGAAAACTTTCACAAATGTTCACAGCAGCTGAGCCAGACACACACACACACACACACACACACACACAACCACCAACCAGGCTGCCCCGCCCGGGGACCCTGGGGCTTGGCCAGCAGCTCCACCATGGATTTTTGGAATCCAGCCTGGTGAGGGATCTCCCGTCTCTGCCCAAACGGACCAAGAAAAACAACTTGAGCTCCCTCGGGCCCTGTGAGGGGTGTGGGGTGACTGTGACTGCAGGGTCCCCAGCTCCTGCCCGTGGAAAAGGCAGCCCTGGCTGCTCCAGGTCTTGGCTGAGGTGGTGGGTGCTGGGCTGAAGGTGGGGAAGGGCCTCCCTGCCCCCCCATTTGCTCTTGCAGTTTGGATTCTGCAGAGGAGAATCATGCCAGTGCAGGGACCCGCCCAGGCCTCCAGTCCCCAGCCCTGCCAGGCCCGGTCCAGCAGCATCCTGGGAAGACCCCGTGGATGGGAACGGCTCCCATGGCAGAGGTCACGCCTGGGCTTCCGCTGCTCAAGGATCTGGGTCACCATCCACGGCTGCCTGTAGGATCCAGCGCCCTGGCTCCCGTGAACCATCTACATGCCCTGCAGGCCTAGTGATGCGGGTTTGAGCCTAGGTCATTACTGATGCCTTTGGCCTCAGAGGCCACTGTGCCAGGTCACACCTGTCACTTCACTTGTCCCACCCTGCCTCATGTCCTCCCTGAAGCAGCCACCAGGGGGCACTGTGAGCACGGAATCCAGTCCTCCTTCCTCTGCCCTGTGTGCCCTCCAGGATTCCCACCCCTTAGGCCAAAGCCAGAGCCCTCTTGCAGCCCACAGGACACAGCACGGTCGGCCTATCCCCCCACCACCACCACCCCAGCTCCCTCTCATCCTCTCCTTCCTCTGCTTCAGCCATTAAGCTTCACTGTGGATCTTGCACCTAGCATGGCAATGTGCTGTCCCAGGGCTTTTGCATGGCCTTGCACATCTGCCCCCAGATTCTCATGGAGTGCATGGCTCAGTCCTTGCAGCCTTTCCTCGGCATGGCCTGTGCTGACATCCCTCTGCCGGCTCTTTTCCAATACATCCCCTGAAGTCCCCTGGCAGCCTTTCCTTCCCGAGGACCTTTGCTCTCCTGCAATGGCCATGGTGCGTCTGCCTGCATCAGCACCCTGCCTGTGCTACAAGAAGGGATAAAGATCTCAACGTGCTCAGTGCCTCTACACAGAGTCAGGTCCTGGGGAGGCCACAGACCCACCCCAGCCATTCCAGGCACCTGCACTGAGGTGGCGTGGTTCTCAGGAATCTGGGCTCAGGCACACAGAGACCCATGTTCACATACCAGCTGCACCACTTCCCAGCATGAAATTGTTCTTCATTCTCCTCAGGTTACAGCCACAAATACGACTTGTCCACCTCTAAACCACACCGACCTCTTAAACCACCAGCCTTTTCCATACACTATCACTTCCTCCAGGAAAGTCACTGCCATCATCCCATCATTGAACTCTTGCAGTCCCACAAAACACTAGCCACAATGCCCTGTCTCCCAAGAAGCCTCAATGGCTCTGCTGTGGATTTTTTGCCTGCATGTTTCTGCCCTTTGCAAGGGAAGGTGAACTCTGTGGCTAGCTCACACAAGGTTAACCTCACATCCCTGTTTCCTGCATCAAGGAGGAAAGGGGGCCACTCACCCTCACACACAAGTATATGTGCTGACCTGAACGCCCCACTGTACTCCTTACCTTCAGCAATGCAGTCTCCAAACCAGCAGAACTAGGACAAGGCCCACTGGACCCACTGCAATGGGGGAGGCTACTGGAAAACATTGCATTTGTGGCAACTAAGTGAGCAGGTTCCAGCAACCATGCCTGGGGTTGACAGCATCCTCGATGGAAGCTGGCAGTTGGCGAGTTGATGGAACCTGGCAGGCTGAAAGCAGGGAAGCACAAAAAGTAAATCAAGTGAAGAAAACCCTCTCACTGAGCCTCTGAACCTCAGCCCACTTGCTGGGTGCTGGGTGCTGGGTGCTGGCAGGTTGGCAGAAACCAACTATAGAAGATATGTCTCCTGCCTGGGAGGGCCCTGGAGAGCACTGTCTCTGCAAGTGGAGCAAGGAGCCATTTGGAGTGCAGCCAGCTCAGGGTCAGGGGAGAATGGTGTACTGGGGTCAAATGGGAGAGGCTGGTAGAAAAGAGTATGTTTCTGGCAACCAAACCAGTGGGTTTGAGCAACTGGGTTAATGTTTTACAGCATCCTCAGTGAAGTGGGATGTGGAACTGGGCAACTTGGTGGAGCCTGTCAAGCTGCCAGAGATGAAGCACAGAAATTAAATCAAGTGAAGAAAAACTTCGCACTGAACCTGAACTTCAGCCTGTTTGATGGGTGCTGGATGCTGGATGGTAGAAGCTTCCAGGTTAGCAGAAACCAGCTTGGGCTGTTACTGTGACCTTGGAGCAGCACCCCATGTGGAAGAAACCGAGCTCTTCATGGTCTCACGTTGGACCTTAGGCAGCTGAGAAAGAAAGCAACTTGCCTCCCTTCCTGGTAAGCAGCCCTAGTATGAGACAGGAAAAAAAAACATTCAGCATCTCCTGAGATCCAGACATGATGGAACTTAGGTGGCTGAGCAAGAAATCAACTCACCTCCCTCCCAGGTAAACAGCCTTGGTGTGACCCAGGAAGAGAACCAGGCAGGATCTCTCAAGATCCAGCCATGGTGGAACTTAGGCAGCTGAGCAGAAAAGCAGCTCGCCTCACATCCTGATAAGCGGCCATGGCATGAGCCAGGAAGAGAAGTAGTCAGCATCTCGTGAGATCCAGCCATTGTCAAATTTAGGCAGTTGAGCAAAAAAACATCTCACCATGTTTCCTGTTAAACTGCCCTGGTGCCAGTCAGGAAGGGAAACAGTAAGCATCTCCCAAGATCCAACCATGGTGGATCTTAGGCATCTGAGCAAGAAAGCATTTTGCTTCCCTTCCTGTTATGCGGCCCTGGAAGGAACCAGGAGGAAACCAATCAGCATATTCTGAGATCCAGCCATGGTTTAACTTGGGTGGCTCAGCAAAAAAACAACTCACCTCACTTCTAGGTAAATGGCCCTGGTATGAGTCAGGAAGAGATCCATTCAGTGTCTCTCGAGATCCAGCCATGGTACCATTTAGGGGGTAGAGTTATAAAGCAATTCACCTCTCTTCCTGGAAAGCAGCCCTGGAGCAATCCAGGAAGCAGACAAGTCTGTGTCTGTCAAGATCCAATCATTGTGGAAAATAAGCAGCTGAGCAAGAAAGTAATTTGCCTGCCTTCATTGTAAGTGACCCTGGTGCAAGGCAGGAAGAGAACCAGTCAGCATTACCCAACATTCATACATGGTGGAACTTATGCATCTTATCAAGAAAGCAACTTGCCTCCCTTCCAGTAAGCAGGCCTGGAGCAAGCCAGGAGGAGAACCCATCAGAATTTCTCAAGATCCAGCCATGATGGAGCATAGGTGTTTGAGCAAGAAAGCTATGCACCTCCCTTCCTGGTTAGTTTCCTTGGTGCAAGCCAGGAAGAAAACCAGTGACATCTCCTGAGATCTACCTCTAGTGGAATTTAGGTGGCTGAGCCAGAAAGCAACATGCCTCCCTTGTTGGTAAACAGCCCTAGTGGAAGCCCAGAAGATAACTAGTCAGCATCTCCTGACATCCAGCCATGGTTTATCTTATGCAACTGAGTTTGAAAGCAACCCGGCTCCCTTACTGGTAAGCATCCTTGGTGCTAGCCAGAGAAAGAGTCTGTCAGTGACTCCTAAGACCCAGCCATGGTGGAGCTTAGGGGACTGAGCAAGAAAACAATTCACCTCCCTTCCTGTTAAGCAGCCCTGGCAGAGCCAGGAAGAGAACCAGTCAGCTTCTCCTGACATCCAACCATGGTGGAATTCAGTGGCTGAGCAAGAAAGCAACATACCTAGCTTCCTGGTAGGTGGCCCTGGTGATAGCCAGGAAGAGAACAAGTCAGCATCTCCTGAGATCAAGACATAGTAGAAGTTAGGCATCTGAACAAGAAAGAAACTTACCTCCCATCCTGGGGAGCAAACCTGATGCAAGCCAGGAAGAGAACCAGTCAGCATCTAATGAGATCCACCTATGGAATCTTATGCAACTGAGCAAAAACAAAAACAAAAACAAAACAAAACAAAAAAACCACCTCCCTTTCTGGCAAGAGGCACTGGCATGAGAGCCAGAAACACAATCAGTGTCTCTCGAGATACAGTCATGGTGAAACTTAGGTGGCTTTGCAAGAAACCAATGTGCCTCCCTTCCTTATAAGCAGCCCTGGTGCAAGCCAGCTAGTGGACCAGTCAGCGTCTCTTGAGATCCAGGCATGATGGATCTTTGGAAGCTGAGCAAGAAGGCAACTCACTTCCATTCCTGGTAAATGGCACTGACAGGAGTAAGGAACAGAAGCAGTAAGTGTGTCTCCAGATCCACACATGGCAGAGATAAGGGGGCTGAGCGAGAAAGCAATTGTCCTCCTTTCCTGGTAAGCTTCCCTGGGGTGATCCTGGAAGTGGATTAGTCAGTGTCTGTTGAGATACAGCCATGGTGGAACTGATGTGGCTGAGCAAGAAAGCAATTCAGCTATCTTCCTGGTAAGCAGGCCTGGTACAAGCCAGGAAGTGAACCAGTTAGCATATCTCGAGATCTAGACATGGTGAAATATAGACAGTTGTGCAAGTAAGTAATTTGCTTGCCTTTGTGGTATGAGGCCCTGACATGAGCCAGGAAGAGAACAAGATGCATCTCCTGAGATCCAGTCATGGTGAAACTTAGGCAGCGGAGCTAAAAAGCAACTCACATCACTTTCTGGTAAGCAGCCCTGGAAAGAACCAGGAAGAAAACCAGACATTGTCTCCCGAGATCCATGGTGGAACTTAGCCTGAACAAAAATGCAACTAGATTCCCTTCTTTGCTAGTGGAACTGGTGTGAGCCTGGAAGAAAATCAGTCAGCATCTCCCGAAATCCAGGTATGTTGGAGCTTAGGCAGCTGAGAAAGAAAGCAATTCATATTCCTTCCTGGCTCTAGCCAGGAGGAGAACCAGTCAATATCTCCTGAGATTCAGCCGTGGTGGAGCTTATCCAACTTAAAAAGGAAGCAATTTTCTTGCCTTCCTTGTAAGCAGTACTGGCACTAGCCAGGAAGAAAACCAGGAAGATAACCAGGTTAGCAAGAAAGCAATTAGCCTGCATTCCTGGTGAGCTTCTCTGGCATTAGCCAGGAAGAGAACCAGTCAGTGTCTCCAGAGATGCAGCCATCATGGATCTTAGGCAGCTGAGCAAGAAAGTAACTCACCTCCCTTCCTAGTAAGCAGCATTGATGTAAGGAGGAGAACCAGGGAGCATATCCTGAGATCCAGCCATGGTAGAATTTAAGTGGCTGAGCCAGAAAGCAATTCACATCCCCTCCTGGTTAGCTGGCTTAGCAAGAGCCAGGAAGATTACCAGTCAGAGTCTCCTGAGATCCAAGCATGTTGGAAAATAGGGGACATACTATCAATGGCAGAAAAATAGAATAGCAGAAATGAGTCAGAGAAGATAGGCTATAATCTCTAGTATAGAGGGCCTCGAAGTAGTGACAGAGAGAAACACAGGCAGAGTAGATCAGGAGATAGGGTCTATTGAGCTGCTCTATATAGGGAGGCAGGGGGACCCAAAACAAGCAGTGCACCCCATGGGAGTGAAAGGGGAGGAATTGTCTAAAAAAGGGAGGCAGAGGATACTGTTAATGGGGTAACAAGATTTAGAATTTACATTATTCTCACCACTCTGCTTGGATGAATTATGTGCTGTTCCAGTTTGTCTACTTATGCTAGACTTGAGGACATGGTCAGCTATCCCAAAAAT
>PVJX010038090.1:0-16534 GCA_004027295.1 Dolichotis patagonum
TCCAAAGCTTTCTCTGCTTATGTGGCAAATTACCTGTTACACCCTCAGTTCCTGGAGGGGCAGTGGCTCCCCCACAGGCTCCTGGCTTCCTCACAGGGTCCTAACTCCCCTCTGTGGGCTCCTGGCTCCCTACGTTGTAAGGCGAATGCTGGGTGTGGCCACCCCGGAGCCTGTGGAATCTCAGGCAGGCCAGGCCTCCATGCCTTGTCCTAGGCAGGTCTCCAGGAGGTTCCCTGCAAGTGAAGGGCCTACAGGTCCCAAAGATTCAGGCCAGAATGTTGGTTTCTGAAAAGTTCCCGGTCCCAAACAGACCTGGCCAAGATGCCAGTCTCCACAATATTCCCAATCCAGACAGCCCGGGCCACTCTGCAGGTCCGAAAGTTTCGGGTCCCAAAGAGACAGGCCGAGATGCTGCTTTCTGGGAAACTTTCTGGGGGTGAAGGGCGGGGCTATGGGCCCAAACAGACCCGGCCCAGATGCCGATCTCCACGCAGTTCCTTGGGGATGAAGGGTGGGCCTACCAGTCCCAAAGAGTCTTGCTGTGATGCAGGTCTGCGCAGACTTTCGATCCAAACAGCCCAGGCCACTCTACGGGTCCGAGACTTTTGGGTCCCAAAGAGACAGCCCGAGATGCTGCTTTGTGGGAGACTTCCTGGGGGTGAAGGGTGGGGCTACGGGCCCAAACAGATCTGGCCCAGATGCCAATCTCCAGGCAGTTCCTTGCGGATGAAGGGCGGGCCTAACAGCCCCAAAGAGTTGCGCCGAGATGCGGGTCTGCGCAGACTTTCGATCCAAACAGCCCAGGCCACTCTACGGCTCCGAGAGTTTCGGGTCCCAAAGAGACAGCCTGAGATGCTGCTTTCTGGGAGACTTCCTGGGGGTGAAGGGCGGGGCTATGGGCCGAAAGCATAAATTTCAAAGCTAGACAACCAGAGATCTTCACTATCTGTCATATTGTCTTTTGTTGTCTTCCAAATGGTTGTCCTTTGCATATGGAGAGCTCATACTAAACAACATAGTCAATCTTCACGAGATGTGTAATTCACTGGCTCCCACTTGCTAGGCAGGGGGAGGGGGAGGGGGGACATGGGATGGGGGACAGGACGACATGAGATGTCTGATTCTCAGCCCACACGCAGGCAGGATCACAGTCACCCCCCAGAGACGGGAAGAATTCCTTGTTTTCCCGGCACTCCAAGCGAACCATACACTGCAGGTCCCGATGCACCAGGGTCTCTCTCCTTCTGGCTGCCGAAAGTTGGCCACACTCTCAGCTGCCCCCAGAGAGGGGAGGAGCTCCTTTTTCTCCCAGCACCCCGAGTCAACTGCATGGTGCAGGTCCCGAGGCGCCAGGGTCTCTCCCCTGCAGACCACTGAAAGTCTGCCACACTCACCTGCTATTTCTTTCTGATGAATTGACCATTCCATTTCCAAAGTTGTGAAATGGCCAACAGACCACAGAAAAAAATCTCTTTAGGCTCCTGTTTGAAACCAGCAGCTACAGCAATCTGCTGGCCTTGCTTCAGGGCCATGGTCTCATGTTCTTAAAGAAGTACTCAACCTTTCTCTATCTCCTTTTCTTGTCCGGTTGTATTGGAAGCCAGATAATTTGGCACCTTGGGGAATTGCCTGATGTAATGTTCCTGCTTCCTCACTCATTACGAGGGTCTGCTGTGACAGCCATTTGCCGCTCCATGACTCTTCAGGAAGCATCTGTGACGTCTCCTTATCTGTACTCACCAGAATGCTTAGGAGAGCTGCCATCTTGCTCAGTTTTCGTTTTTAAAGAATGGAGGGTTAGCGATTCCTCACTGTATGTGGCTAGCGTGTTGGAATTTAAACTCACTTGAGTCTTGTTCTCAATTTCTGTTACAACACACAGTCTTCCTCATCGTGCACCTTGTTACCGACACTTGCAGTGTTTCATTCAGAACACTTGGGGTAATGGATCAAGCTCGGCCAAGAATACCACGTACTTTCTCCTTTCCAGAGGAGAGAGAGCCCAGCTGCAAAGCCTCCATCCAGCTTCTCAGGCACCTAACTGTGTGACTGAGGTAATAAAACCTCTTGAGCTTTTACCATAGTGACAGCATTTCACAAAACTGTGGTAGCTGTTTCTTAGTATTTTATAGCTGTGGGGAGAGGTTTGGGGTCCTGCTCCCAGGCGACCGGACACTCAGACATCTCCCCCAGCCCTGTCTCTTGTCCCTAGACTTTTTGGAAGCAGCACATCCCACTGGGGAGACCACGTGGCCGAGTGGCTGGAGTGTGGCTCTGAGGGTGCAAGCTGATGATCTCTCTGAAACTCACTTCCCCTCTTCTGAGGTGTGGCCAGCATCCTAGCACCAGTGTCATTCTGAAGGTTAAATGTAGATTTAGCCAATAGAAAACCAAGGGCTTGAGAAAATGGTAAATGTTACAAGTCCACAATTCTGAAAGTCAAGATGCTTTGAAAATAATAGATCTTTAAGGTGTGAATGACATAGAAAAAATGATATATTTGTCAGTGAAGGCATCTTGGTAAGTTTAATTATGAAACACAGCCCAAGACTCCAAAGGAAATGCAGCATAAGACATGGCATATGCACCCTTTACCCTTTTCTAATCTCAAAAATGTTTGAATCAAAAACAAAATCTGGCCACAAAGTGTACACAGGCTTACTAGTATTGTGAAACAGAATTAAAGTCTGTGTTAAACCTTTTATACAAAAGAAGAAACTCTTGTGGTAATGATACTATTCCTTAAATTTTACACTAAACTCTCAAGATTTATAATAAAACTCTATGAGCTTGAAGTGGCAAAGTCACCTTTGTAAGTGGCAATTGGAAAAATTAGTATGACCTTTTTAAAGCTGATGAAGTTGATTTACTTAAAATATGTGTAATTTAGGGGACGTTAAGTTAGAAATTAAGATCACAGTTGGGATTAAGAATCTAATTTCCTCACTTGGTGTTCAGCTCCTTGATTAGATGTCCTCTGTTTTAGGCTGAGTAAGGGACCAGCTTTGCAAAAGTGTCTCACTGGCAGCAGGAGGACAGCAGCCTGTCCTTCCTGCATATTCTTACTAAAACTGAGACTCAAAGGGAGATTTCAGGGGCACGAGCCTGTATGTGACCCATATATTTGCTGTTTATTCATATGTTTAAAAGTTATACGATAGACAAGAAAATAGGAACATATATGCACCTGTGCATATCTGTGCTGGCATGAAGTAAGTCAATGGCAGAGTAGACACCGTCATGTTATCTTAATGGTATGGAATATTTGGTGCTTAAATTATATAGTGCTTTTTAATTTTACACACAATCACAGACATGTTTGAAGTGGAAATTCACTTATTAAATTTCTCTTTAATTTTTTGTTATTTCTTCCTACTTGACATGAGCAAAATTTGAAACACTGATTCCTCTTGCCTCAGCCTCCCAAGTGTGGGTCTATCGTCATGCACCACCACATGTCAGAATTCTTAACATAAAACATCACTTAGCTTAGTGTAAAGTATGCTATGAACTATAATGTATTTTGTCACACTGTGTCAGTCAGGGTTTACTGGAGACAGAGATGTAAGATATACAAATGTATGAGGAGTTACACGACCGGCTTAGGATGCCTAGCCACGGAGTCGGAAGAGGGAGTGTGCAGAGGGGGTCTGTGAGCTGGAGGCTGAGGGGTCCAGCTCGAGGCCTGGAGCACCCTGCAGTGTCTCTTGCAAGTTCCTCTCAGGAGGCCGATGGGTTTGTGATGAGGAGGGCTGAGGAATCTGTGATGAAGGCTGGACAGTGCCAGATGAAAGCTGAACAGTCTGTGCCAGAAGCCAGGAGACTGTTCAAGCTGACGGCGAAGACTGCAGCTCCTCCACGGAACCAGCAAGCGGTTCTCCCTCATTTGCTTTTTACCGTATGCAGGCTGCGCCCTGGGGCGTGTAGCGCTCACACCATCTGTGCACCCTGCTCTTGCAAAGTGAGGACCCGGGCCCCCTGCTGAAGCACTTAAACTTCTGACATTGTCAAGTTGACACAGGAGTCTTAGTTTCTAGTGCAGTGGTATCATTGCTGTGCTTCCTGGCACAAGTCTTTCCCCCTCTGTAGCTAAGACTTCTAAGCCAGCAGAACGTAAGGTCGTGGGGACAGGAAGCAAAAGTTTTGCAAGCAGATCTCTAGGGAGCATGGTGAGTGGTACCACTGCTACTTCCACCCCTTGATTCCTAGACCCACAAATCCTGTCTGTGGGAGACACAGTGCCATATAGTGGATGCTAATTCAAAGCATATTTTGAAGCCTCTTACCCCAGCCCTGTAAGCTACTGCCACCTTGCTGGTGCCTTAACTGTGTCTTCAAAAGACCCTTCCACCTTTCTATCAATGCAGCTGCTTCTGGATGGTGAGGACATGGTAAGACCGGTAGATTCCATGAGCATGAGCCCATCTTCTCACTTCTTCGGCTGTAAAATGTGTCCTTGGTCAGAGGCAGTACTGTGTGGAATTCCAGGGTGGGGGATGAGGCGCTCGAGTCCACAGATGGTAGTCTTGGCAGAAGCCTTAGGTGCAGCAAAGGCAAATCCATGTCCAGAACACGCGTCTGTGCCAGGGAGGGCAAAGCACAGCTGTGTTCTGGGCTTCATTCACCCTCTCCTCTTAAATGTGACAGTTCCACTAGCTCTTAATGTGACATGGCATTTGGTGACAGACATCAGTGCTGTCATCTGGGCATTAAAATAATCCACCACGTTGTCGATTTTAATTAGCTGGCTTTTCCCACTCTGATTCCACTGCACTGTGGAAAATGATGAGAAGATGCTGTCTAGTCAAAGTGGAGCCGCCTGCCTTTCTCCCTGCTGTGCTGAGCCGCTGGAAACAGTTTCCTTGCAGCCATGCACAGCTGAGCCGGACGACGCCCTGAGAATGGCATCGCCAGTGGGTGACGGCACGTGGGGACAGCACAGCCTGCAGAGGAGGAGGGTGCGGCCTGCACGCAGCCAAGCTGTACTCTGTGTGTGCGGCTGGCTGCTAGGAGTGCTGTGTGCGGCCACGTGGCTTAACCTGCTGGGTTATTATTATTATCATTATCATCATCATCATTATTATTATGAGTTGAAGGAGCACACTCTACAATGGCGACAAAAGCGCAGTTTGGTAAATTCAACAGCGGGTCGTTTATTATTATCCAGTATCATCTTGGCGCCCAGTTGTTTGTGTTGTTCTATTTTCTGTCTCTGGTAGCACCTAGACTTGCTTTTCACATCATCCCACAGGCCCCAGCTCCCGGTGCTGTGATGGCAGCAGACACGGGGACTTTCTGGCTCCCCCTAGCGGTGCCTGTGGCCAGTGCGGGTGTGGCAGAGCCAACGTCGCTCTCTGATGCGAGCCCGCGTTAGGAACACAGCAGAACTTGGTGTGCCTGGCAAGCGATCGCCTCTCCCGTGTGCCCAGACCAGGGCTCCGGAGCTGGACGATGCGGTAGCGCTTTCTTCGGGAGTCTAAGACAGCCCCAGGCAGCGCAGACTGTGTGCTGTCTGCTGTTTCACAGAGGGATCCCAAGTGTTGTACCACCAGCATTTGTCCTCCGAAATCGTTGACACTTAGGCCTACCTTGGTTTGATCTGTATTTGCTTTATTTAATGGGCAAAAAGTGATCTAAATTTCAGTTTGTTCCTCTGTAAGTTGGAAATTCTAAATAAGAGGTTTTTCTGAGTATTACATTAAGCGCTGGATACAGTTTAATCCAGTGGCTGGTACACAGCAAGTACTTCGTATGGACGTTTAGTACAGTGACAATGTGATGACATTAAATACGATACACATCATGATCAGTTACAGCTCAAACAATTGTGCGGCACAGTGTGGCATAGTATATTGCATTAATATTTTTGTATTGTAATAACTATGCCTCACAATCGTTTAAAATGTATTATATGTACCATAAAATATTACCATACACCACAGATGTGCAATATAGATTCAAATAGAATATACTCTCATATGATGTAAAAATTCAACTATTAAAATGCAATATGTATCTGGTTATCTGTGAGATTAAATAGATGAGGGAAAGGTGGAAACTAATACAATTAATTTGGTTTTAGTGGTTCGGTTAATCATGTGTCTTGTCACTGAGTAAGTGCCCGACCAGCACTGGGAGTAAAAACTAAGCTTTGTTTAGTTAACTAACGCTTGCAGACCTGGAAACCGAGTATCTGAAACACGGGGATTGACCCGGAGCACCCTGCTCTCTCCCGGCTGAGGTTCACTTCCGCCTGCGTGGGAGTGGGTCTGGGGGCTGACGGGACCTCGCGTGCGCCGATGGCGGTGGGAGTTCACCCCTCGGGAGAGCGAGCTGGGAGCCAAGTTAGGGGACCAGAGGGCCCCGAGGAGGCTTCTGCTCTGGGAAGTCAGGCGCGTCCCTTCTCAGCGGCGTCCTCTGCTGCTGTCTGAATCTTGCTTTGACCTTTGTGGGACTGATCTTACTGACTTTTCTCTCTCGGCTTTCTGAGCTCACAAACCGTAAATCGGCACCGACTCCTGCCCCAGGCGGGAGGCTGAAGCGGGCGGCAGTGGCAGCTGACATGGGTGTCGTCCTGGGTTTGCTGCGTTTGCTGGGCGACATCAGCCCGTCTTGGATCTTGGCACTGGCGTATGAATGCTGCCGTGTTAGAACACGGTTTACCTTAGGTGTAGAGGACAATAGAACACTTCATTGGTTGTCGGTAAAACATGTAATTGCCCTGTAGTTTTTACTAAAAATTAACTTTCTCAGAACTCTGGGTTATTAAAATGGAATAGCGGTGGCTGTAGTCAGGGTTTGCAGGGGAAACAATTAATACAGGAGCCATAATTTATAGAATTATTTTCTAACAGTCAAAGAGTCAAGCGTGAAAAGTGCAGGAAATCTGTCCACATGTCCGGCTGAGTGCCTGGGTCCCGTGGCAATGTCCTGCCTGTGTCCAGCTGAAGCCCTAGCGCCCAGGACAGTGCCTTGCGCAAGTCTGTGTCACAGGATCTATGCTGGAAGCCAGAAGGTCGGCTGGGGAAGCCGGAAGGTCTGCGCCAGCAGCGCGAAGGAGCCGTGCCTGGGGCCGAGGGTTCCGCTTCACGCGCTTGCAGCCACCCTCAGGTGGCCCTTCCACGCCCAGCACCACGCTGTCTAGTTCAGCTGGCTGTTACGAGGTGTCCACCAGTTGTCAATCCACACAGTGGTGGTCACATTGGTGGCCACACTGGTGTTTGATGTCGTGGCCTGTTATCTAATGCTGACTCTTCCACACAGCCGCTCAGGGTCTAAGGCTTGGGTTTATTCTGGAACTGCACCTTCTCCTCCACCAGAAAACAGTGCAGTGGCAGTAGGTTATTCCCACACAACCCTCACCTCACCACCCCACACTCACCACCCCAAATTCAGGGCAGTCGGCAAAGGGAACAGAGGCAGCAGGACCATGTGACTAGCCGAGAACTCCTGACAGACTGAAGTTTAGAAATAAAGAACTTGATTTTGGGAAGGGTATTTAGCAGTCATGTCTGAGAAAGAATCTGTGAATGGATGGGCGCCTCAGGACCAGGGAGAATCCAGGGGCTGGGTCTGGGTTCGTCTTCGCACTGTGGCTAGGATTGCGTCTGTCTACTGTGTCACCTTCAGCTAGAAGGAAGGTGGTCGGCACAAAGAGGCTGCACAGCGGACAATGGAAACTCACGCAGCAGTGGGAAAAGAGGCATCATTGCACTAAATAGGGTGTGATGTCATCCGTTAAGAGGAATCCTGTGTGCTGTCTCATTGTCTGTATTTATAATCCACTGAATCTGGTAAGGCTCCGTCTCCTCTGTCCTCAAACTCCTCGGTGCTGTTGATTAGCAGAGAAGAAAACGCTTCAAAGAAGAAATATCAGCAAGCTAACGGAGCACAGCAGAAGAATTGTTACAAGTGCTGCTCGGCATATGATAAGGTTATATTATGAGAAATCCACAAGTAAAAAATATTGCAAGTCGAAAATGCACGTAAAACCTCTGCTTTCCACCTTGCGTAGTTTAACAGTGGGGTGCACTGTAGCGTGTTTACCCTGGTGACTGAGTGGTGACTGGCCGCTTGCCACCTCTGCCTGGTGACATGGATGAGCATCAGATCAAAATCACTGCCCAGGAGAAGTCCACGTTCAAAACCTGTATTGTGCGTTCCACAGGCTGCGTGTCACGTCTACACCTCTGCAGAGCTGAAGAATCGTAACTGAAACTGCTGTTAAGTCGAGGACGATGTGTGTGGTGTTAAAGGGCACCAGGACATGGAGTCTCTACACACATATGCTCTGAATGTTCGGAAGTGTTAAAAGCGTAAGATATATATGAACTATACATCAATACATTCACAACTATGTACAAACTAATAATAAAATGTCTAATACAGCCACAAGGAAAATAAGCTCAAACCATTCAAGTTATGCAAAAATTTAGAGATTCGGTATATGTTACATGTGGAAACTTTCCAAATTTATAAAAATAAGCTATCTTACTGTGTTTTTAGGGTTCTGCAGAGAAGCAGAACAGACAGAATATGAATGTCTGGATTAGAGGAGATTCAGGACAGGAATGGGCTGGGAAGGGCTCTAGAAGCTGAGTGTCCAGTGTAGAGAAGGGGAGGGAGGGAGAGAGAGAGAGAGACAGAGACAGAGAGAGAAAGAGAGAGGGAGAGTAGGGAGGCATTATAGCAATTAAGTCTTTTAAAAAATACTGTAGAAGCCAGATACTTCTCTACTTATGGAACGCAATAGTGAAGTACATTTATTTTCTGTACATTGAGATATTTATTTATATTATTTTATTTTTATACTGTACAATGTGATTGTGTTACATTCTTTGTTCATGTTTCTTACTGCTTCAATGAAATATTAACTGCTAGGTCTCAGGAATAAGTCATATATTGTAACCTTCATACGAATTTACTTCAGCTGAATGTGCCATCATAAAGTATCTATTGGCTGTGAGATTATATATATATATATATATATATAATTGTTCATTAAGCTGTATATCATAGAAGATATTGAACAAGTTATTGCCCCAATAAAGAAGCAAAAATTTTGCAACATGTATTTAGTAACTAGTGGAGTTTCTTAAATTTTCTTTTCTTTTCTTTTTTTGTTACTGGGGATCAAACTCACAACCTCACACTTTCCAGGCAGGGGTTTATGTGGCTGAGCTAAATCTCTGGCCCAAGGGAGTTTCTTATAAACTAATCAGACAACTGGATTAGCTGCAGATATCTACATAGCAACAGGTTAGATTGTTCTTTTTTTTTTTAAATAAATGAACAACGTAGCTGGAAACATCTATTTGAATACTGTTCTATTAATGTATTCTATTATTCTGTTCTATTAATATGTTTATATTACTATTAAACGCATTATAGCAATTAAGTCTTTTAAAACTTGAGTAGCACCAGACTGTGATGTTAATAGCACTTTTTCCAAAGCCCTTTGAGGGATAAGTGTAGCTTATTACACACTGGAGAATTATTCACTGATGTGAGTCATTTTGGTGGTTCAATGGATGGGAAAATAAGAGGCACAGAGAGATGTGCTGACATCTGACGTCACTACAGAGGCTGCAAATACAGGGACCAAAATTAGAGCTGCACAGACTGTTTACTACAGATGCTAACCTACCGTCCCGTGACAGTTTTCTCCTAGCAACGACTCTAGTTACAGAGGGGTCATGACATTTATGAACCTTTCGTTTACTTTATTAATGATTCTTTATTTGAAATTACTTCAGTCTTCATGGAAGCTCGGACATTCCAGGTTCCTTTAACTCTCCAGTACACATTGTGACTCTAAGGCGGTGACAATGTCTGTGTCATTAGCCTCCCAGTCTCCACAGAGCCTGGAACACCACAGACACTGGGTGAGAATTTACGGGATTCATGTGTGATGGCTTTGGCCCCAACTTTAACTCCAAAGATTACTGCTTTTCTGATATCAGTGTGTCTTCCTCACTAATGATTTCTGTCCACATGGCTTTTGAGTTGCTCAGATCCTCATTGCTTTAGGACTGCCCACGCTTTGTGCTGGTCCCTCACTTCCAACCCCTCATCCTCTGACTCTATAATTAGCTTCCCATTTAATGATGCTTAATAAAAAACAGGAATAAAGGTTAAGCAAAATGCTTCCTTAAAGTAACATGGACGTCTACATTTTTCTTTGTGTGACAGTTTCACAGGAAGTACTGGAACCTTCTTTTAACCATAGGATCATTTTGCTCTGTTACTGGGGATATTAGACGATTTTCCCCATTGTTCTACAAATTCAAATGAATTTGTAAACAGAACACTGTTCTTCAGCCTACTGTCATCTGTAGTGAGTTGGTAAAACTAACGTGGTGTTGTCCCATGGCCTGACAAAGGGACCTCACCCCTGTCATCAGTAAGTTTAATCACAGCCTGCTGAGAAGAAATCTATTCAGTGTTTCCACGTCATGGCCAGCAGTTATTTAACATCACCAGCACCACTGAAACAGCCCAGAGGCCTAATGAGCTCAATTTGATAATATAAACGCAGTAAGGTGACTCCTTCCCCCAGAAACTGTTTGCGGTCAGTGCGTCTGGAGAGGATGATGTTCAAAACCGCAGCCATCCTTTTCCGGGGCATGCACAGTACTGCTGCTGTGTGTCATCTACTGATAAATTTTCACGACTTACGTCATGAACACTTTCGCAAGCATTCCGACTCCATGAATCAGTGTCACACACACTGGGTGTTGTGCAGCTGCCTGCAGGACTTGGAGAGCAACTCTAAGGGATGAGCAGCCTCAGACAAGAGTGTGCTGTCCCAAAGGGTGGGCTCTGAACACGGGGGTCGCATCTGCCGCAGAGCCGTGCTACCTTGTGCAGTGTGTTTAGCGAGACATCTGCCCGTTCCCAGTCCGTATAGGTGGATGATTACAATACCCCAATCGCAGGACTAGTCTGAGGTGTGCTTAGAGACAGGTAAGAGCATTTGTGTGGTACACAGGAAGAGCTTACCACGCATAATCATCTTGACAATTAATATATTCTTAGTTGCTGCAAAGTGAAAGCAAAAGTGATTCTTCCAATACATGTGTTGAATTCTGTTTCTCTAGTAATCTTGTCATGTAACTAATTTCAACCACTGTGTCACTGCAGCGTCCGGTACGGCAGCTCCATTGGCCTACTTATATTTAAATTACAAAGAAGCAGAGCCATGCTGGGTCTGTGAGGAGCACGTCAAGAAGCCAGTTTGCCCTTCCTGTAAGATGCACAAACCATGTGGGGCTCAGGAAGAGAGGAGCCAGGTCACCTTCCCTATGAACCAACTGGTAGGGGGCTGAGAATCAAGACCTCCCCACCCCATAAGCAACTGGCTGGTTCAGAGGACAGGATGAGTTGACAGTAACTGAGGTACAAACACAACTAAATGCTTGCATCGTTTGGTTGGCTTTGCAGGCCTGGGGCCAGTAGTCTGCGCATCCATTGGGAGGATAACAGTGTGCAGTACAGCAAATATGGGTATTTCCTTCTGTCCTGCTTTGGAAATCCCATACTGTCCTCACTTTTGGCCTGATTTATTGTTTTGTTATGTCCAATGTTCTGTTTTGATTGGTTTTATTCTGTTTTGCTTTATTTGATTTTACTATGTCTGACAGAATGGACAACTATTGTGAAGATATACAGTGGTGGCCACTGTCAACTTCCTATTGTCCTGCTTCCGAGTTCTGCGCCACTTTCACTGCTTTGTTTTGATTGGCTTTAGTCTGTTTTGTTTTGTTGGGTTTTATTCTCTTTAAAATAAATAAATTACACTGAAAGCTTTAAATAGAACTAAAATTTTGTTCTTCCGTACTACCAATCACATTTCAGGTGCTTGACAGCCGCCTGTGGTCAGGGCCTGTCACCTAGCACAGAAGGAGGACCGCGGTTTAGATCTAGAAGCCCCCCCCCAAAAAAAGAAGGTCCTCCCCGAATCTCATGTGCTCAGAGGCGGGGCTGTGGGAAGGCAACTGGATCACGGGGTGCCGTCTGCATCCCACAGAGGATCAGGGTGTTGAGCGCACAGCGGCATGTGCTGCTAGGGAGTGGGCCCAGCGGGAGGAGATGGGCTCCGGATGTCGCTTACAGCCTGTGTTCTCAGGCACTTCCTGGCTCTTCGTCTTCCCGCCCTCTGGTGCTGGCTTTCACTGGTTGAAGAGCTTCTCCCGCTGGGCCCCGCTGCCCTGCTGCTTCTGTCTTGGAACCAGAAAAGCAATGTAATACCTTTGGGATCGTGAGCCCAGACAAACCTTCCCTTTTCTCAGTTGCAGTTGTTGGCTGTGGGAAAGTGACTACTATAGACGGTGTTTTTATCACAGAAACTTCTGTTGAAGAGCACCAAGGTAAACCTTGCAGTAATAACTGGAAATGCTCATCGGTCTTAATTCCATGAGTTCCAAGTGCCCCGTATGTACTAGGTAAATATCACTACTAATGATTTTAAAGTTTACCAGCAGTAAGCCAAAAGACAGACTAAGATGGTAAATGCTTTTTTGTGTGAATTCTACTACATTCTCAATACTATCACATCCACAAAATTAGTATTTTATGTCACACCTTAAGAAAATACAGTTAATTTCACCCATTGCTTAGGAAGTGTAAGTTTTACATGGTTAGAGTTCCCATTTTACTGTTTTTCTAACATGCACTGTTTTGCAAAAAAATATATAAGATGTTATCTACATTAAAAAGTATTTCACTATTTCCTTTTGGAACAGCAATTATACACAATCAGACAGTGAATGCCCTCTCAATAATTAAAGGAAAACTAAATTTTAAAATATATTATGTAGATGAGTGGATAGTTACAAACACATTTTCCCCAAATAAAATATTATTGTTCATAGAATTTATATTTCCTATTCGTTTTCCAATAAACTTATTTTTTGTTATCTAGACCAAGTTGTTCCTGATGTTTTCTGTGACTTCAGCATTATGAATTTTATATCATTTTGAAGGAGTTCATTCCAAGATGAAGATCTACATCAAAAATATCTTCATTAGCTGGTGTGCTGGCATGTGCCTGTAATCCCAGCACTCAGGAGGCTGAGGCAGGAGGATTGTTGCAGGACTGTTCGAGACCAGTCTGAGCTACAAAGTAAGCTCAAGGCCAGCCTGAACTGCATAGGGAGACCCTGTCTCAAAAAAAAAAAAAAAAAAGAAAAAAGAAAAGAAAAGACAGAAAAAGTTCTTCGTTGACTTAAAAAAGTTTGTTGGCTACATAAAAGAAATAATAATAAAATCCTAAAGAAAAATATGTAGTTTAATTCATTATTGTAATTAATTCAAGGAAACATTTGTTTCTCTTGTAGCATAAAGAACTGATATGTGTAGATGCTCATATTTATAAATGTTAGAATTATTGAGTAGCACAATGTATACCATTTACCAAACTACAATGCCTTCATTTACACTCTGTAATGATCCACTCTGGAGAGTAATGTATTTCTTGTTTATTATAATTTAGATTTTTTTTCTTGTGCCATTGAATCAAGTTCAATTTTCCCTGACTATTCCTGCTTTAAATTTGTGGGTAAAAATTCAACATCATCTTGGGGAAAAGCACTTAAAAGTAATGTGCTTAACATTTTAGTAATTCTAGGAAAAGTTAGTTATATTCATATTTTACTTTTAGTACAATGTCCTCTTAGAATCTCACTCTTAGGTATTTTTTACTTACAAACACATGATCTTCTTTATGGATACACACATTTATATATTTTCTGAATTATGTGCTTTCTAAAGTTAAAAAAATTCATGTTCCCCTCAATAACCATATTCAACTTCACTGCCATAATTAGGTGAACAAAATGTGTATTGTTCCCTGCTGGGGAATAAACAAAGAGAAACCACATCTTTCATCTAAAATAAATGTACTGACCCTTGAAGCCTCTATTCACAACATGGACCATATTTTCTGGGCTGTAAATTATCCTCAGTAAAATAAGGTTAACATAGTGAAACAAACTAGAATTCTGTCTTGGTTACTTTTCTTTCATTGCTGAGACAAAATATCTGGTGCCCAAAATTAGGGAAGGAAAGGTTTATTTCTTACAATTTTTGGAAGTTTCAGTCCATAATCAGCTGGCTCCAAGGCAGGGTGGCATGGCACAGGGCAGCATGGCACTGTTCATGGTAGTTGCAAACTGCAAGAGCAAACAGCAAACCAAAGAAAGACACAACTTCTTCCCATCACTGCACTGTATGCTGGCTCTGCTCCTGGACAAGTGTGGCACCCATTCCACCAGTCTGAGCGCCACACAGCAAACCAATCACAAAGGCCAGATTTGGCCGAGAGATTTTTTTTAAAAAAGGAATAAGAATAGGAAAGGAAGAAGTTAAGTTATCACTATTCACAGATGACATGATACTCTATATAGAAGACCACAAAAATTCCACCAAAAGACTTCTAGGTTTAATAATCAAATTCAGTAGCATAACTAGATACAAAGTCAACACTCAAAAATCAATAGCATTCTTGTGCACAGTTAACAAACTCACTGAGAGAGAAATTAGGGAAACAACACTGTTTATAATAGCATCCAAAAAAAATGAAATACTTAGGAATCAATCTAACAAAGGAAGTAAAAGATCTATACATTGAAAATTACAGTTTTCTGAAAAAGGAAATTGATGATATCAGAAAATGGAAAGGTACCTCTTGCTCGTGGATAGGAAAAACCAACATTGTGAAAATGGCCATACTCCCAAAACTGTTACACAGATTGCATGCAATCCCACTCAAAGTACCACTAGCATACCTCACATATCTAGAGAAAAATTCCTAAAATTCATTTGGAAACATAAGAGGCCTAGGGTAACAAAGGCATTCTTGAGCAACAAAGGCAAGGAAGGAGGCATCATAATCCCAGACTTGGAATAATATTACAAATCTACTTTGATAAAATCAGTATGATACTGACAAAAAAATAGACTTGAGGTTCAGTTAGAACCTCAACAGACTTGAGGAACAGATTAGAAGATGCAGGTACAATTACAAACACACTCACCCACTTATCTTTGACAAAGGGACCTAATATGTTCACCAGAAGAAAGATAGCCTCTTTGATAAATAGTGTGGAAAAACTGGCTTTCCATAAACCAAAGAAGAAAACTAGACCTATGTCTATCAGCATGCATGAAACTAGTCAAAATGGATTAAAAAACCACTAAATATACTTGAAGAAAAGTTGTTAGAAATCTTGAAGACATAGGTGTAGACAGACACTTCATGAACTAAAACCAAACTGCACAGGAAATATTTCAAAGAATCAACAGCTGGGATCTCATCTTATTAAAAAGCTTTTGTACATCAAAAAAATCACTAGTGGATTGAAAAGACAACCCACAGAATGGAAAAAAATTTAGCTGACTGCTCTTCAGACAAAAGACTTATATCTAGAACATATAAAGAACTGAAAAAAATAAGACCCCTCAAATTGAAAGACCCAATCTAAAAATTGGTATCTGAGATGAATACACACTTCTCAGAGGAAGAAATACAAATGACAAATGAATGTATGAAAAAATGTTGAACATAACTTGTCCTTTGAGAGACGCAAATTAAAACAATATTGAGATGTCACTTCACCCCAGAAGGAATGGCTATCATCAAGAAGTCAATCAATAACAAATGCTAGAGTGGCTGTGGGGAAAAAGGAACTTTTCTCCACTGTTGGTGGGAGTATAGACTGGTGCAACCACTGTGGAAATCAGTGTGAAGATTCCTCAAAAAGCTAGGATTGGAAGTCTTGTTTAATCCAGCTATTATCCTTCTGAGTGTTTTCCCAGAAGAATTAAAAACATGACATATATGTACCCGTGCTTATCAACTTTTTTATTGTTATGTTTCTGATTTTTTTCAAACCCTATTCTATCCCAGAACCATAAAAAATCTTTCTATATATAGAATATATTCTTTTTAAAAAAATTTTATTTAAAGAGAAAGAACAAAACAAAACAAAATAAATGGTAGCAACAATACAGAATTCCAAGGAAAAAAGGAAAAGAACAACAACAAAAAATCCTAAGAAATTATTACTTGACAAATTACATACTGACTTCTGGGAAATAGTTGTTCAAATTACAAAGTTAAAACATGTAAAGTAGACATTCAAACAGTGAGACTGTTGACAGTTCTGCTCCACGATCTGACAAAAACAGCAATATGGACATCCATCTTACCCACTCAAATATACATGCACTTATATCAAAAGGGTAAAATTAAACACAACAAAAGAGAACAAAGCAGATCACAAGAAAGCAACGTAAAAGACATAAATTTCAAAACTAGACCATCAGAGATATTCACTCTATCATATTGACTCTTGTTTTCTTCCAAATAGTTGTCCATATTGTCACATACAGGGAATTCACATGAAACAACCTAGTATGGAATTGATCTGAGCAGGACGAGGAGGGCATTTCAGGTCTTCAAGACCAGACATTAGGGAAGCCAAGAATGGCTGTCATAGTGTCTCTCATTCTCCTCAAAACAGCTGTCCATACC